>JANVCG010045227.1:0-20876 GCA_025505365.1 Haliclystus inabai
TACGGCTACTTTGGTCCTAAAACTGGTAATTATTCTTCCATGTGCTATTTTCGACTTGATGGTCTTTGGAATCCAATCGATAAATATGGAGTCACGGGTGGAAAATTGGTAGGCGGCCAAATCTTAGATAGCAATTGTTTTTACCATTCAGATTAAATTCATGACATATTTTTTATGTTTCAGATTAATATATATGTAGCTGATGTTTCTAACCAAGGTGTTGAGTCATTCTCGTCAATGTTTATCAATGGCAGACGTGCAGTGAGAGCAAGGTACCCTAACGGCAACCCAGAAACCACTGGCGTATTTACTAAACCAAATGGATATGTTGACAAGGCTGTCAGTTGGATTGCACCCAAGAAGAAATCCCCAGCAACAGAGTTACACCTTGATAAGCCATTAAGGGCTAACTCTTTATTTCCAACATTCCAAATTGGCATTGGAGGACCAGTTGAAGCATTCAACCCACCAAAGTCATACTGGGGGACTGCTCACCCTACTGGCGGGGGAGGGGCAACATACAAAGTACCAAGTGGCTTGGAATTCTCACCTGACTTAGAGTTTGCTGCAAGAAAATGGTCTCATCCTGAAACTGGGATCATCCATGCTTTTCAATCTTATTACTGGGGCAACTGGCAATTTAAAATTGATGAAAGAAATGATGTAAGTCCTGATGAATGTACCGATAGTTGCGTAGCCTAGCAACTGCTGACTAGGCCTAAGCAGTTATATTAGCCAGTACGATACATTGTAGCCCAAGCCCTGCTAGTAATGCTGTACCTGTTAAAATCTTTAACACAGTCTATTTGTATTTAGATTGTCCCAATGACTGGCAAGCAGGGGGGAAGCTATAGCTGCTTACTAAATAGGCTCAACACTTTCTAAATGTTTACAGTTTTAACAAATGAAGCTTAGTATGAATAAAACAAGTGATCAATTATTGTAAGATATAACAGATCAATTAGTGGTGGATTTGAATTTTTTACCATTAATCCATTTTGAGCTCTATCAATTATCGATCAATCCTGAAATGTCTTACATAATTCAATGGTGCTCACATGTGATAAAACTAAGAATAGAATGAAAACTAATAGCTAATCAACCAATCAATCATTTGTGTCAACAACAAATCAGAATTAACAGATTCTTCTAGTTTGGCTTTTTAGATGGTAAGTCTACATGAAAGCTTTGATCATAGCAAATAAATCATCCAACTAATTGCTGATCCTTGAGAGTTTTCTTACATTACTACGGTGTTTTAATCCACATTTGTGTATATATATTTCTATGAAATAGACATCCAATTCCTTGACGTGGTCATATGGTGGTTTTCAAGAAGCCAGAGGAAGTGATCATGGTGGGCAGTGGTATGTTGAAAATATATTTGAAGAACTAGATGCTGCTAATGAATGGTACTTGGACGAAAAAGAAATGAAATTGTATTACTTTCCAAATGGAACATCATCATTACCAGATCAGGTATGAATAAAATTTGATATTTAGCTTTGAATAGTTGTAAATTCTGTTTATGGTGTGTTTAAGCATTATTTAAACAAACTATGTATTTTTTCTGTATGAAGGAACAAGCTGCCCTTCCTTGCTAGCTAGAGAGAGAAATTGCAAATCTATAATTAGGAACTTTTTTGTTGCAAAAGTCTTGGATGAAAATCAATATGATTGCAATGCTGAGGTTTGGTTTTGTTGATATTGTTCTTTTTACTGCCTTACAATATGGTTACAATTATTTCTTTATAGGTCATAGTACCACAAGTTGATTCTCTAATCAGTGTCGTTGGTAGTAAACGTGTACCTGTCACTGACATCAAAATTCATGGTGTCACATTCATGCATTCTGCTGACACATTTATGAAAGATTATGAAGTGCCGAGTGGTGGTGATTGGGCAGTGCATCGTAATGCTGCTGTTTTCTTGCAAGGAACCGAAAATGCCTTAGTAGATGGTTGTGTGTTTGACTCTCCTGGTGGTAATGGCATTATGTTAAGGTAATTAATCAATGCTATTGATAATCAGTTGCAAGGAATGCACCAGCTATTAACCATGATTTAATTGCTTAGAGAACTTTTTTGATGGATTAATTATCTAGATTGATGCCTGAAACAAACTTTGTACCTTGCTGTTTATATATCCATCAAGCATCAATTTTTGATATTTCTTGCAAAGAAATGCTCTTGACACCACTACCTTGAATTAATGTAAAAGATAGTTGTAAACGATTTACAGTTGTAACAAATCTAAAAGTATGCATTTTAGCTAATGGTTTTCTGAATATCTGTCTGTGTTTGCTATCAAACGTGCTGTGTAATCGCCGAACTGAGATGAACACCAAGATAGCCTTTTTCTGGTAGTTTTTCTGGTAACAAAAATAAAAACGACGTACAATAATTAAAACTAAATCTGATCTATTTTTAACAATAACAAACAATCAATTTAGAAACATTAAACAAATATAACCTTTGGTGTAGCAATATGGCGCTATCTTTATCTGCATGTACTAACTTTAATTCAACCCAAAAACATATTTACAAATAATTTGTTCTAATTACCAGACTAGTTTCATTTCGTACAACACTGTTAAATACATACAAAAACAGAAATCAATGGTGATTTAAACAACTGTTACAATGTCAAAAATCTGCATTAACATGCTGTCTATCAATTCAGGTAGAGTTATATCTTTAAATTCCTCGTGAAAATATACAAATTTATTTTTGACATCACATGAAGCCTACCTGCTATGGAGTGAATGTCAAAATGGCTTACATTTATTTTTATAATCATAAGAATCATTAAATGCATGCAAGTAATTTAAATGTATTAATTTAGCTGCTGTTTAAATTCATTCTCATGCAGTGATTACAATTTGAATGCAACAATATCAAACAATGAGCTGTTCCGTTTGGGTGACAACGGTATTGTTTTGCTTGGATCAACCGAGTTACTGGATGGCACGGATGGAAAGCAACCAAGACATACTCACATCATGAAGAATATTGTCAGAGAGAATGGAGTGTGGGGAAAACAGGTTTGTAGGCAAACACTTATTACTTCACACTGTACAGTTGAGCTAGGTCTATTTGCTAGCTATACGACTCCAGCTATATAACTATGGTTTATTTTTGTGTTTAATTCAAGACATACGCTGTTGTTCAGTCGTTAGCCTGTGAGACTTTGATTGACAGTAATGTCTTTTTCAATGGTCCAAGAGGTGGTATTAACTTCAACGACGGTTTTGGTGGTGGCAATCAGCTTCAAAATTCTTTGCTTTTCAATTTTGTACGGGGTGAGTATGATTTAAACTTTGAAAATGGCTTGAAAGTTTGGTAGAATGCTAAATTTTCTATGCTGATTGTTCAACAGTGAACACTTTGATGGTTTTTTTTTATTGGTTGTGCCCCGGGGGGTTGTAGAATATTAGGCACTAGCAATAAGTTTTTCTTTTGATAGATTTACTAGCCTTTACACAATTTACTCACCGTTATTTAAATTAAGTAAATAAGTATATTGCTATGTGTTGCTCTAGAAATGTTGCAATATCAATATCAAATAGTCAAATAATAATCAAATATCAGCAAATAAAAAATGTCTACAAGTACGTTATTTGGATTATGTCTTTCAGAAACAAAAGACCACGGTCCTATAAACTCATGGGATCGCCAACCGTATTTAACCAAAGTTCAAAATGAAAAAACTGCATCTCTATTACCTAAGGAGAATCTCATAACTCACAACTTTATCATTAATAATTATCAATCAACATGGCCAATTGATCATGATGATGGCTCTTGTTACTGGACTGATTCTAGTAATTTGTTGGTTTATGGAGGGTTCAAAAACTACCTAGGTCATACCAAACATGTAACAAACAACTATTACATATTCCCTGATCTGGAATCAGAACCTGGTACTCATTACAATACTCCCGTGTGTGCGTTCACTTCAGGACAGACATTAGGTAAGAAAAATAGTTGAATTAAAAAAAAATAACTGTATGAAATGAAACTCTCCAATTTTTACAGTTTTTATCAGCAAATTTCCTATGCATTATGGTAGTGGTCATCAAGGTTTGAAAAATTTTGTAAACTCTATCATAATTGGAGAACATGAGAATTAACTAGGCTATTTGACCCAGAATCCAATTGAATCTTCACCCAGTTGGCTCTGAGAATCGTGGAAATATTATCTAATCCAAATCAGGATGTAAAGAAAATCTAGTGCTGTAATTGAATCTATCAAATCTTTTAAATAAAATATATTCATGGCAACATTGATTCAAAACAATGCTACAACAGAGGGATCAAAATTGATGAATTGCCATGTCATTGACCGCTTTGATATTTCAGAAGCAAGCATTTTTGATACTATTTTTGTCCGTTTTTCTGGCTTAAAATTGGATCCTCGATCTTGAGCCTTTATTGTTTGGCTCTTTGTATCCAAATTTTGAAATTAAAACTTGGTCTCCTCTCTGGCTATTTAGTCCTTTGATAAAACAACAAAGCAATTTGTTTCTGTTTTCCTAGGTTCATCTGGTTATGGTGATGTGTGGACAGATAACACATGCATCATCAACAATCCATCGATTTACAGCCTGGGATCTTGTGAAGATGGAAAGCTAGAGTATCTGATACCTTACTTTGCCAATAATAGATTTTACTCACCAGCTGCTAACATCACAATTAAATGTGGTGATGACAAATGGACATTGGAACAGTTTCAAGCAAGAGGTTTTGATGTAGGCAGTGTCTCTCATGACATGGTTGATAATGATGAAGTGATTGCAATGAGTAAATCATTTTTTGGAATGGTTTAAGTTTAACAATGTATTGTCATCTGTAGCAGGAGACTAACCCAAAACACATTGCTGCATTTTGAATCAGCCAGATCAAAATAACGTTTTCATTTACGCCACAGACATTCGCGTTAAACTTTGATACTGCTTTTATATTGCATTGTAGTTAGCCCTCTCAAATTTAATTAATTTTTTTTATTCACATTTTGTACATTATCTGCAATTGCTGAAGATTTCTATAATTGTGTAGAATGAGTGAAATACAGCGTCAGAACACACAAAGTATTTTTGTAGTTTAATAGCAATGAATGTATGTTATTGTGATATTATTTCAAGATGGTTATAAATTATCTCCTTGAAGCTATTGCAGCTATACCAGGGGCGCCAGAACAGGGGGGTAGCAGGGGCAAATGCTCCTCCTGCCTTTCAAGTGGGGGTGAGGAGGGGCAAGTTGGATATTTCTAGGTAGCAATTTACGAATTTAGATGATAGTTAGTCATCACTGTTGATACTGTATTTTAATTTTCCATCAGATAACTAGTGATTTCTCGGCTTTATTCTTGGCTTGCTATGCTTTCAATGACAACGCAATAGCAGTAAAGCAGAGCCAAGTGAGATGCGAGCTATTAGACTTGTCAGCAGATTTGTAACAACTCTGTAATATTTTTATTTTGCCTTCAGTTTTGCTACATTATTATGATACATTGTAACTGTGTGCTTCGCCCTTGAGAGGAAGAAATGCCGTGTCCGAGCGAAGTGAGTTAATTTATTTAGGAAAAATGCCCTATCACTCTGATTTGATCCTTCCTGCCTTGAAATACTTCCTGCGTCCCAGACCCAGAGCTATACTCAATCTGACTTTACAGCCTCAAAAGATTCAATACTCCAAAATATAATCTTAGCTTGAATATTTGAGCCGGAACGTACTTAAAAAAAATAGTCACTGCAACATTTATAGATGCAACGGGGGATGTAAATGTTTAGAAGCATCTTAAAACTGAGCCAGGATACAAAAATGAGAACAGTATGATGTCTTTATTAGTTCAGGATTTCAATTCCGACAAAGACAAATAAAAACCCAATTTCAAGGTGCTAATATTGTGTAATGTTCCGAAAGAGAAAACTCGAACAGTTAACTTCCGCATAATCAAGGGCGAAACTAAGGTGAAACGAAATTACTTGCCTTCCAAGAACACTGTAAGCTTTGCAACGAATGGATGGATTAGACAGGAACATCCAAGATTTCGATTGACTAAACTCCAAATCAGAGTTGGTTTTATAAGGCAAATAATGATAGTCAATAAAGCAATTGATATGCACAAGACAAGACTGATATATCTTGATAGTCACATTTGTAACTGCTAATGAATTATGATCCAATTAGACAAGACAATAAACATGTGATTAAGTTACTTGTGATTTCTTAGAAATTGAATGAGTCTGTAATCGTTGTTTGTGACCACGTGGTTCATCTTTCGCTACTAAGCATGCGCCGTAAGCCAACAGAGCGTACAAATCATGATGCTGTCTTTTTAGTCGCCCACAGAAGAAAACAGTTCATTTTAACTCTAGTGCTATGCTGGGCTTGATTTTCAGCTATGGAGGTAGCAAATACTGATTTAAAAGATATTAACGGCACTCTTGTGTCAACTCCTAACCAAGTTTTATCACTTGTGCAGCCAGGTGAAATGGCGAAACCTGGAGAAACAGCGGTAGCTCAACTCGATTATGACGATTATGAAAACTTACCCACAGCAAATACAAGAATTCATTTAGTGGCTGGAGCTGCTGCAGGAATCATGGAGCACTGTATTATGTACCCTGTTGACTGTGTGAAGGTTAGATAGTCATTTGTAGTTTATGCGTTTTGATTTGGCAGCTGGGTTTATTTGCAAGGATAAGTAAGGATGCAATGATGATGTACCCTCTAGAAACCTTGATCTTAGACTGTAACCTAAGCAAATGCTCGATGACACTTCCAATTTAGCATATTCCGAAGAATCATGAATGATTTCATTGCTTGTGAAAATATTTGAACTTACAAGCAGGCTACATAAATTATCATTTGTGATCGTTACTGGGCAGATTGCTTATCATATCTGATGCAATTTAGGAGCTCGTGTCGTTTTATGAAATAGTTGTAAGTCAATCTCAGAACACCTTGGAAGTATCAAGGCTTAAATTACATACAGTTGATGAAACATTTTCGTACATCTTTAATTGTAAAATGACACACCTTACATTCTTATTTCACAAAGAATGGATCCCCTAGAGCATAAAATATTTCAATCTTCGTGCAGCTATTAACCCGGGGTTTGAATTTGAAAATCACCATGGTGGAACACTGTCTATTGGTCCATGAACTGGGAGGCAATTGCCCTCAGCAAGAGCCTTTTATCTGAGGAATACTGCCTTTTTGAATTTTAGAAGTCCTTTTGTGTCTTGCTTCAAATCCTAGGATAAAGGTGTCTCTGTGAATGATAAAATGTCTAGAAACGTTTAGAAGGATGGGAATGGACAATGTACATCTAAAACCAACAGCTTAATAAAACCAAAACAGGATGTGAGGATAAAAAGCCTTGACACAGGCTTGCTGTGTTGTACATTTTTAATTTGATTTATTTCTGACTGGTTCTTGTAGCAAATTCAGATTTGCAAAGTGGTAAATCTTCTATCTTAGTTTTCACTGGTCATAAATGATGGGAAATGTTTCCCAATTCTCTAACCTGATACCCTGGTTTTATGCCATCAATATATTGGTCAGTCCATGTCTACAATTTCTGACCTCAGTGTTGATAATTGTTGTGTAACCTAGCCCTCAAGGGTTTGAAGTGACCTTGAGTTCAGGTTTAAATCCTTCTTTTCTTGGTCTTAGACCGCACAAATCTTAAATGTCACAGGAATCAATTTCTCTATTTAAACTGTCATTTAGCATCTTTCAAAATTATTACATTTCTTTATGGAGATTTCAAGAGAGATGTGGATTTGCTAATGATGTATAAGGAACATGTATAGTTTAATAGTAACTGATTATGAAAGCTGAAGATTAAAATGAAAGTTTAAAATTGACTAAAAACTATGATAGTTGGTGATTTCCATCTTTTGCTATGGCACTAGGAGATGAGACACTAGTATGCCTCCGTAAATGTTTTAATACGCACAAAAGGAATATTTTAATCCATGTGCACTGTTCTTTATTTGTTGAAATTGTTCTCTTCTGTTGCATTTGTATGATGAAGAGGAAGCTGCAATATGCATTGTCTGTGATACATTATTGCAGAACTTTATGAGTTTCTAAAGGTTTAATTACAGTTTCTGTTTCTGAAGATGAAGCAGCGTGGACAGTTGAATGTTATATGGCAAAATGGCAAAAATTTTGAAACTGTCCCTGACCATAAATGAAAAGTAGAAAGCTTTGGAAATTTCCAGAAATATGGTTCTAGAAAAGATTGATATATAACATAATATATATATTTAACCATTTTATTTTATTTAACGATTTGATAGGGCAAACTTTAGATATATTAACAAGAGGTTCTGGCTTTCGCAGGTGTGATTTCTGAAATTCTCTTTGTTACGTTCTATCTAGGTCAAATTTCAGGGTAGTGGCTGTTGAAAATGGAATAGTCAAATAGTCATTTTGCCATTTTTTCTTTTCAAGACACGCTTACAAAGTTTGCGACCCAACCCAAAGGCAACCTACAATGGCTTGATAGATGGCTTTACCAAAATGGTTAAAGTAGAGGGCATGTTCACTCCCCTAAGAGGTGTCAATGTTGTCGCTGCTGGTGCTGGACCTGCGCACGCTTTGTACTTTGCTACTTATGAAGCTATGAAGCGTACCCTTGGTAACTATGGACAAGGGGGTCACCACCCAATAGCAAACGGTAAGTCAAAAGTAGATCTGATCGCTTGAGCTGTTCTAAATGATGAAAGGGGAACTTTATTCATCCAAATTACACTATATAAGTGTCATTGCATCAGTGTTCAAATTGAATTTGTGCTGTATGCTACCTGCAGGTCTTGGAGGCAGTAATCAGTGGCAGAAATGTAATGATAATAATAAGATCAATAACTAGGACCTACTATCCAACCCTTGAAATGTGGTAGGAATTCATTTTGCTTTTTGTTTGAAGTGCTATTGTAAGAAACTGTTGGAATGTATTATGATCGTTTAAATTGCCTTCAGCATCTGTTTAATGTCGATACTAGCAATCATAGATGTTTAGCTTGGTAGATAGTTGTACAGTACGGCCTTGTAGTATATTACAAAGCTTTCTAGTTTGCGTTAGCTACAAATGGATTGATTTTATTGTATTTGTATGTCATTCAGGTGCTGCTGGGGTGATAGCCACGGTGTGCCATGATGCCGCGATGAATCCTATAGAAGGTGTGTTTATATCTTCTTTAATATTTGATTATAGAGTATGCATATGTTGAAAATTGAAATATTTTTGAATATCATTTTTGAATTTTTTAATATTTTGGCTTAAAAATGCATTCATCTATATAAGACACACAAATTAACATCTGCATATTTAGATCCTCTGCGTCTCGTTGTTCTCATTATATTGACAATCCGCTAAAGAATGCTAATCTTATAATATCTTATAGTATTACTGTGCCGCTGTTACTGCTCTCCCACATGGCTAGAGGTTGTGACCACAGCTAGATTGTTTCAGATCAATGGTAACTTTCATAGCAGAATGACTTTGATTATGAAAGTACTTTATGGTTCTGATACCCATGATAAGTCTTAGCAAGAGATTTCCACTAAAGGCTATTCATTGTATGATTTCTCAATTTTTCTGCTCGTTTTTTCTCTTGGTTTTCATCGTTTGCTTTTTAATTTTTTTCAGTGATCAAACAAAGGCTGCAGATGTTTGGTAGCCCTTACAAAGGGGCAATATCTTGCGCAAGAACTGTTTTACGAGAAGAAGGTCTGGCGGCTTTCTACCGGAGCTATACTACACAATTAACTATGAATGTACCGTTTCAATGTTTGCATTTTGTCACCTATGAATTCATGAGAGAAACAATGAATCCAAGTGGTCAATACGACCCTAAAACGCATGTCTTAGCTGGTGGGACCGCTGGAGCTGTTGCAGCCGCTGTAACTACACCACTTGATGTAGCAAAAACATTATTAAACACCCAGGAACAGAGCGTTGTTACTGAGGCTGTGTCTGCCTCAACCCGAGGTCGTCGCTCGACAATCACCGGAATGACTTCGGCGATTTCAACTATTTATCGTATGAGGGGAATCACTGGTTATTTTCAAGGAATGAATGCGAGGGTGATTTACCAGGCGCCTTCGTGTGCCATCTGTTGGTCTGTGTATGAGTTTTTCAAACATGCATTAGCCATCTCATCGGACGAAAATAGCAATTAGAATTTAGTTTTTTTTTGTAATCTGTGCACATACGGTTTGATTAATTTGTTACTTGTTTGATTAATTACTGTAACATAATATGACTATAGATATGGCCGATGATTATAATAATTATCTTTAGCTGTAGAAATACTTTAAAAAGTAGAAAGCTTATCCTTTGATAGCTGAGGCGCAGCGTCCAGTTTATGATAAGCGCTAGATGTGGTTGAAAGAGTTGATAGATGGTAGAACTCGTAGCATTTTGGAAAGGTTTTGATAGAATCATTGCAAAAAGAAAAGGACAACAAATAATTCAAACAGAAGTTGTGCTAAATGTTGTCTGCCACCATCCAATTCCTTCAAAATACGACTAGCTGTTACTAAAACCTGTCCAAATCTTTATTGGGGAATCATGAAAAACAGAAAGCCAGACTAGGAACTTGTGTTTGTTAAAATGTTCACAAAAGCATTTGGGCTACTCAAAGTCACTATTTTATTATTTTGGGTAAAAGAAAACTCGCTTTTGTATCTTCTTTCAAATGATACTGTAACTGTGTACTTCACCCTTGAAAGGAAGAAATGCCGTGTCCGAGCGAAGCGAGTAAATTTATTCAGGAAAAATTTGAAAAGTTATTATTTTGGCTGACGCATATTGCTCTTGGCTTTTGAATACATCAAGCTTCAGGTCACGATCGGAAAGTGTGTTTCCCTGTGTTTGAAAACATGAGATAAACCTTGATCTCTGCTTTGGATTGAAGCACAAATTAATACTGGGGTAGACTACATGAAAATTAACCTTGAATGTCGAGAGTGTTTCTTTGCACTTCAAAAATATGTCTTCAATCTCTGGCTTGGAAACCGCAATTATGTCTTTGATTCCAAATAACTGTATCTACTCTGTCATTTCTTTAATCTTGCGATCAAATGTCTATGAGAAAGTTGTTCTACGTTGCCCCAAGCCCACACGATGCGTTGCAGAAGATAAGCCAAAGTTATCCCACGATAATCTATGTCTTGTATATCATACCCACGATGCTTTTAGTTTCCGTAAAACAATGAAGGTGAATCGCGCACCTATTTGACTATTCGTGTGCGCTCTTTGATCGCAATTGTATGTTTATGACAGTATTTAAATGTTATGGCGAATACCAAAGCGTTTAAAGGGTGCAAAAAGGAACAGACCCCGTCACGTAAACCATAGCTGCTGATAACTGCACGATACTGCTATGTTTATAACCTGTCGTACAAGAGCAGACGATATATAGGCATCATTAAGTGTATCAACTATTTCGGTTGCCTGTTATAGCTTCAAGCTGCAAAACGAGTAGATGAAAGCAATGATTATATAGACTGCAACTAAAATAGGCGTTAGGCGTTGCTGCGGAGAATTGGATCAGAAGAGAGGTCATCGTATGGAGATCAATTCTGTTTTGCAAATGATGAATTAAACGTAGAGAAAAGGGATAATTATGATATATAAGGATTACAAGGCTATATTTATTTTCTATAGTTCTAAACAAATCAGACTTTCAGTGGTCATACAGGTTTGCTAATAGCCAAAATCTTGATCTGATATCGGTGTTCATGAGATATAAAATCTATATATCATAATCGGATATCCGCTTCGTTTTCACCGCAAAATTGAGTCACAAAACTCTTTATAGCTTTTTATCGCATTTAATATGAAAAAATAGCTACTGATAAGAACATTAATGGGCAAGTGAATTGCCACCCATTGCATTTTTTAACTCATCACGAAACTCTTCATACCCTCATTTTGAGCGCACTCTGGTGACGTCATTGAAGAAAAACATCAATTCACTAAATCTATCGAACGTTTTCTCAATTAAATAAAATCAAATTTCATGTTAACGATTTTTGAGAATGCAAATTGTATAAAATTGTAAAATTCTAGTAGTTATTTGCAAGCATTATTTACATGTCTATAAGAATGATAATAAGTATAATGTATATGTACATTTGGTTGACTGTATTTTAATATTGTCCACAAAGCTATCTTCTGGTTGAATAAAAGAGATGTAGCTTTTAATTTTATTAAAGGAAGTGCCTGAACACTGAACCGACAGCCAACTCACATTTACACCCGTTGCTAATACTGCGATGATGTGTAGTCCAATAGTCAAACAAATATTCTTGTCCATTTACAGCTCTTAAATATTTGCATTTGTTGGTCCTTCGTAAGAATACAGTTGTAAATTTACTTTCTGCACACCGTCCTTCATAAGAAAAACAATGTTTATCGTTTGATAAGCACATAACTTCATTGATATAACGAGGATAGAAATTAGGTGGCAATATTGTCGTGACGGAGCATTCAGTGCACATCCGTACAAAACCGCTTTTTGATTCACTGTTCTTCTCATGACATTTACGGTAAATACGTGTTATAACGCCATCAGGTGTATCTTCGTGCTCGGTTCTAACATGGTCAATAGGGATTGATGTCGATACGGACGGATTTGCGGTCACGCTAGGAGGAGTAACCGGTACAGCTGGAGTTGGGCTGACGGTGCTATCAGTTGCAGTAGTAGTTGTACTGGTAAAAATTGACGGGAGTTTCACTGTTGGCTGTGTAGCGATTGATGGGGTAGGGGCTGCGACTGATGGTGAAGGCTTTGTGTTAGCGCCATCAGGCTGGAGTTCATCTGGAAAGTTATCAGCAAAATTTTCAGCAGCAGACCAACTTTGAGCAACGTAATTAAAATCTGTTGTACCACCCGATGAAACTAAAGTGAATTCCAAATCCGTTTCTGTCAATTCATGGCATGTAGGTAAAGAATTGATTGGTGAGCAATCATTTAAGCTAATCAGTTCGCCAAATAATAAAATAGTTGTAACAGCAATGTTAATGTATTGCATCGTAAGTCTGAATGTCTGAAACAAAACAGAGTGAAAATTATTCAGTTGACAATATAAGACAATATCATGTAGCTACAAGATTGTGCCCAAATATGGTGACGCAAAATCAACATAACATCAGTAGATTAAATGTTTTTTGGTTTATTATGAAGATAAAAAAAATTAAAATTGGGTTTATGCATTCCAAATAACTGGAAGCTATTGATTGTCTACAGCAGTTCTCGTTCCATTCCTTTGATTGTATTGTAGATTGTGTAACAAATGATGTCAACCTGCACGTATTTACGATACGATAAATTGAATAGTTCATGTTCAATAGTTGAAACATTCCTCGCAATGACTCGCGTTGATCAGGTGTCGATAAAAATAGTTTTTTTTTCGAGGGATTCTGATCCTTGCTTCTAGAATGTCTTTCTGGAGAATGTGTAGCTCTAATTACCGCAGTTGATTGCGTCACTTTGTGATTGAATATTTTGAAAAACGCTTTAGTAAAATTAGCAGCTGTTCTTTTATTTTTGAAACTCAAATGCAGTTCTTTGTACCCCCTTCCTTCTGGATTTGTTTCCAACCAATTGGACCTGCAATTTCAGAATGATACTTATCGACTACTTCTGGCACTGATAAAGCAAAAACAAGAATTCTACCCATTTTATCTACGCGCCAAAATTTGATCGATTTGACCATTGAAAAAATTTACAGTTCATTTGAAAATAATAAATTTTCTACAACATGTTTACATAATAATTAAATAAGCAGTTGACGTTATTGATTTGATTTGATACTGGTAAAGTGATTTGTATCAGATCCAGCACGTCATATTATCAACAAACCTATCCGTATATAATTGCATACATTGAAAGCTTTTGAAATGGGGACGAACACAGTAATCGTCAGACTTCCGTTGACGTATCAGAATCGATTCATTTCTTACAAAATTTGCAAAAGATGTCTGTATACACACTGAAGCTGTTAACCGGCGATCAGCCTCGGCACGTACTACGCAAACTGGTAAGCGTGATTACAATACGAGACTATCCAGTATATGCACATGTCGTTAAAGTATAAGAATGTAGCATTCTAACGTAGGGAATGTAAACCCTAAGTAATCTTATACTATAGACATGAATGTTCGTTCCAAAGAAAAGATATGTTAAATTATTATGAAGAGAAAGCATTGCCGCGCCTTTTGAAAAAGTGTTACAGTATCTGAAAGAGAGGCTATTGATTGATTCTCTGATTGATTGTCAGTAAATCAATTGAAAACGAAGTATCCAAAAACAATTGAACTTACAAGTGAAACAACATAGGTCTTTCAACTGTTGAAGCTTAAAAAATTCATCATTCGTAGCCTATAGATTGTTTGTGAAAGCAATTCATGGATTGTAGCTTCAAACAATGTATAGGCTATTGCAAATATATCATAAATAGATTTTAAGTACAACAAGACTACAGGCATATGTCAATTATTCATTGTAGAATGATATGAACCGTTTTTGTACTCATCACAAAATCAAGCATTGTTTGCGACCCAGCTTTTTGATAAGCAAAATCAAATGAAATCAAACGCTCTGTGTCACTGTTTGATTCGTGGCAATTAAATGAACATATTTTTGCATCGAAAACGCAAAGAACATAGACCTGAAGTGTATCCCTTGTGAAATGGTGTGCCGTCTTGTAATCTTCTGATTGGAAAGTTCGCAGTCGCTTGCATGCAATGATCAACCGTTCAACATTAAGCAAAATAATGACACAGATAAGTAATAACTTACATTGTTACTTGCTGGTCTTTAACTTGATGAGTGTTTTGCCTGCTTATGCTTCCTTACACTGCGCCTCAAATAATATTCAATCCTACAACGAAGCTTAATACAATTTAGTATATATAGTTTCATTGGATAATTTGACAGACTTTCCGTTTTTGCAATCAACACGTGAAATTAGTAAGTAGTTTCTGCTTTTGCAAGAAAAGGCGGTCGTTAAAATTTTATCGTTTTGCAGATACAATACAGGCAGCGTTGCTATTGTAAATAGCTTGATTGATGTATGACAATAGTTTATTGTAGTAAAACATGTTTAATCGGTCTTAAAAGTTATCATGATGTGGTCAATATGTCACTTCAAGTGATTGTTAACCCCTCCTGATAGCAAGAGAAGACAATAGACGAGTTTAATAATGATTGTCGCGACGCTTGCCATGAAATCTCACTTCCAATCCTATTGAAAAAGTTAATCAGTCAGCAATATCATCAGAAGGAGACAAGGATGCGTGATTTCAACTTTCGAACCCACAAAAGAAAACACAAATTGCTCGTTAGTCTTGTTACCTTTAGCTAATGATCCAAAATATTTGAAATGATCGATCACCAAGACAAAAATGTATTAAATGTACCCTATAGATTAAACAGTATTTCAATCTAACCAGCAACAACTACAAATGTCAGCAGATGAAGCGAAATCTTCATCATGTATGCGTCAGCCTGATTTATTTTAAGTCTGATTTTAAAGCATAGTATTTGAAGATCATACTGTTGTCTTACGCACTGTCGCAAGATCCACGATCGTCCCCCCCCCCTTCGTTTCGCAACACTCAATACGAAGTGCCGTCTGAAAAAAAGGCTCTACTCAACGTAACTTTTTTACGGGAAAAGCACCTAGTTCATGTAATTTGCAAACTTATGTTTTCGTCCGTAATTTCAAGGCGGATAATCAACGATGGTCTCAGCTTTGAAACACGACGTACATAAATGGAATACTATGATGGCTGTCATTGTTTACATTAATTACAATTGAATATCTAAAGTACTTCTTCTACGTCATTGAAAAGACCGTCTATCACAAACTCGC
The DNA here is from genome assembly GCA_025505365.1 of Haliclystus inabai. NCBI lineage: Eukaryota > Metazoa > Cnidaria > Staurozoa > Stauromedusae > Haliclystidae > Haliclystus > Haliclystus inabai. Next base: position 15,903 of record JANVCG010045227.1, read on the forward strand.
TATGATGTAGGTCAAACGCTTTACAAGTTGCTAATAAATCTTTTAGGGAATGCATTAACATTTTTACTTTATCTTTCCATTTACCATTCACTGTTTTTAAATTGGTTATAATAGCTGTTAGACTTTCTATTTGTTTATCTTTTTCTATTAAAGTATCGGTTAAATGTCTCAGTTTGATATTGAAATCACATTGTATTTTATAAATTTCTTGTTGGTGATTTTCTCTCATTTCTTTCTTTGTATACTCATTTTTTCTTTGATTCTCTTTCGCCATATCTTTTCGCATTTCAGCCAGCGATCCCTGAGCATGAATAGAAGAAACAAATCAACACATGATTGATTGATTGATTGATTGATTGGTTGGTTGATTGGTTGATTGATTGATTGATTGATTGATTGATTGATTGATTGATTGATTGATTGATTGATTGATTGATTGATTGATTGATTGAATTCGTACAACTTCTTTTGTGTGGAGAGTAATAAAATGATATTAAAGAAGAAATAAATTACGTTTGTTTACCTTCATTTCTTTTTCCATGTCCTGTTTTAGCTCCTGCATCGTTTGTTTGTTTAGCTCTCTCATTTCCTCTTTTACTTTTTCTATATTTTGGTCACACTTACTTTTCATTTCTGATATTTTTCTACATATATCATCTTCATGGTTTTGTTTCTCATTCTCAATATGATTCTTTAATTCAATTTGAAAATTGCATTTTGCCTTTTCTGAGTCTATGTTGAATTTTTCTCTTTGCTTTGCCAAGGCTTCTCTGACAGCTTGATTGACAGCAAAGACCTTGATTCAACGAATTACACAATTTTATAAACAAGTCGAAAATCTACGAAGATTGTTGATTGACTTATTCCTGTCTTAACTTTAGAGAAAGCAGGCAATCTTTGTTTTCTTTTCTTTACTTGAAAGAAAGTCTAATTCGTTCACCCTAGTTAAAATAATATCAGGCTGATCGAATAAAATACTTTTGGATGAAATAAAATATTCCAAGGGCCCGAAAATTGTTTCAAGAAAAATGATTTTCTAGTAGTATATTTAATTGAAGAAACATAATTTTGATTTTTCTGCATGAAATGGCACTGCGTGTTTTTCAAAATTATTTAATGATTTAGGAACATAGTATTAAAACATAGAAAAGTGACTTCTTCAATCCCATGTGATTCAAGTTACATGCATCCAAGGATTAATGGAATCAAGAATTGGGAGAAAATCGAAAATAAAATAATTATCTAATAAATAGATTAACAGATAAACAGGATTATGATTCTCATTGCAATCATTGATTTCATGGAAAACTCACATGTTCTTCACCTAATTTCCTTTTCATTATATCCATTTCTACGTTTGCGTTTTTCCTGCATTGTTCAACTATCAGCAATTTCTCATTCTCAAATTTTTCCCAAAGTTCTTTTTCCTTATTTTGCATCAGCTGACGAAGAGTGTTATCTTGATAAGTCTTGAATTTTTCATTCACTTGACAACCCACAGCTGATCAATAAAAATGAACAAAACGTAGATAAAAAACCATTATTTTCAAGACCGAATAATATTGACAAATAGGATATAGCCTTCATCAGCAGTCGTTTATTTTTGTCATTGCTTCTCCAAGAGAGTTGTGCTAGGATTTAAGAGTCTCATTTCTGGATTTTTTTCAATTTTTCATAGTAGTTTAATCAGATGCCAACTTGAAGAACCTGGTCTATCCTCTTTTAAAACATACCTACAACAAAACTTCCAATTTTTACGTCTAGCACGAACAGTGTCCGACTAAGCGGATCCATCTGTACATAGCTTTCCTACTTTAACAAGAATCGATGTGCAAACTGTGACGAATGAAAATGCATACATAAACTCGATCTATCCTCAATTTCAGACAACCTAGTAGTATGAGTTAAAACTGTATTTTAACTTTGAGCCTAGCTACTCACCAAGTATTTCTTTGTGGGCTTCGGACTGCAGGGACTTGAAATAGATAGGAGAAGATTCCATTCCCGATTCCATTTCGGTTCAATGTCATTTCCCAAGGGTCTTAGTTACCATGGCAACCAATAACCATAGTAGATATTTCAAAGTGAGGCAATGGTGGCTTCTTAAATTGAGGCAATGTAATGGCAGATTTAATGGCGGAAAAGTGTGATGAACTCATTGTCTCATTGAACTGTTGTAGTTGTAGTTGTTGAATGCCTAACATGAGCGAATTGCCACCGTCAATACTGTTCAAGAAGCTCAATCCAGTGTGTGTAAGTGTGGCTAAAAATCTTACACTTGGTTCCCTACAAGATCTAAAAGATATATTGTCTTCATTGGCAGAAAGAAGCTTGCAAGAGGGTGCATTGATATCATATATTTTGTTTCCTTTGAAGCTGCATTTGAAGCGGATACAGCGTGATGATAATGAATTATACCTACTTCTTTTGGATGTAGCTAGCAACTTATTTGAAAAATCATTAGTTAAAGATAGTGAGATCTTCATAGATATTATCGATGTTTGCTGCAGTGTTTTGTCATCGAAAGAATTATCTAAAGAAGGAGTTAGCTTCTTGTCAAAATCATCTGAAGAGAAAAAACATGCCCTATTGAAAGTATTGAAAAGTGTACTTGAATCGATAGATAAAAATTCATTTGAAATACTATTTTATCAAGATAATTATCCAATTTTGGGTCATGTTATATCGTTATTACTTTCTGTTGTGCAATATGAGCGATCAAAACAGTTACGTGTGGCTTCAATTAAGACATTACTTGTTCTTTGTAACTTCAAAAGTCGAGATAAGCAATGGAGAAACACAACGAAAAAGATTGCTAGCGAATCATTTCGTGATTTGATCCCTGGAATATCCATTTGTTTTCAAAAGTTGATATGTGGCGACCCCAAATCAGGTCATGTGGTCATAAGCAAAGCCGTTGATGCATGGTCATGTGTCATACATTTAGTGCTCAGTGATACGCAATGTAAATCTTTGTTAATGCAATCAACAATCAATAACAGAATTGACAATGACAACATCGAACTTGATCAATCAAAGGACACACAATGGTTGAAAACTACTTGTAAAAATGTGTCCTTGCTTGTATCGAAACTGTTTGATGTGATCACATGTAACTCTCACGAGACAATTGTGTCATCAGTTCTTGGTTTAACAGATACAATTTTGGGTCATTGTTTAAGGACATTGGATGGTCTAGTCAACCTTTGTATCGGGTTTATTGCTAGTTGCTTGTCACAGGAGGAAAGTAACATGGCTCTGTTGGCATCAGAGGTTTTAGCTGCTGCCCAGAAGAATATGTCCACAACAGGTGATTTTTTTCAACTCTCAATATCTTTATATTTATGTAATCACCTATGGTGCAATCTGAAAATGGATTCAATTTTTTTATTAGAATTTGATCATTTCCATATCCTACTATTACACATAGTTACTGGGTTTACCAATGTACCTTCAAGCTAACATGAAATTTGATTTCAAATGACAAGACCTCTAAAACTAGAGCCTACCTCAGAGTTAACGATTGCTCAGAGTAAAGTAATTCTAAATTTCATATTTTAAAAAGGCAAAAACTTGTACTACACGTGATTGAACTATATCCTTTAATTAGTTTGTAGAAAGTTTGCAACAAGCTGAGCTCTATCCTTGAGTTTATTGAATATTGTTACTGAAATATAATGGTAAACTAGTGGGCCAATTATCTTTGGGCTGAGATCAATTATTAACTTGCCAGAAAACCTTCAAGATGCAATATATAAAATATCTTTATTTGTTTTGCCTTCAATCTCATTATTGATCATGTTTTGTAGGTGATCATGATTCAATTTATACCATGACGTCTAGTCTAGACAGCCTTCTTCTCGGATTACCAAGGGTGTTGCATAACACAGATGAAATGCTGAAAGAATCGCACCTGTGCAAGTTGTATGGTCACTTCAAGATTTTGGGAGGCTCACTTACATCTGTACTAGTCTCACCTACGGTTATTGAAAATCTTGTGACAGCGTTATTGCAGGTTACTTACGCTACTGTTTTCTTGCTTCGTCTAATTGAAAAAATAATTCAATTTGTCAATTCCTCATGTTCTTTTCCACTAGACTTTATCATAAAGTGAACTGTGTGCAGTTAGGCCAAGTGTTTTCATGTTGGTTGATATTAAATATTTGCTAAATGCTGTGAAAAAGGTTTACATTTTAAAATGACAGGGTACTACACATTGTTTCTCTCATCGAAACTACTTGTAACTCTTCAAATTAATTATTTTCTGATAAACTTGATTCAAATTGATTCTCATTTAACACACTATTTCTTTAGTTTGCATACCTAGGTCACTAAATGCATATACGCTAGTTAATGTCATCAAATACTCCTCAATGTTGCTCTCCTCTGAATTGAGATTTATGCCATCCTGCCTGGGTAGACACAGTAAAGGCCACAAGCTAGATGTTGTATAGCTCTAAATTACATTGTCAATGGTCAATTTGTATCATTTCCAGGTATTCACTATTAATTTTGATAGTGTAAAAGTAATTGAAGAACGTGACTATAATGATTTGGAGCCATTCATTACAAAATCAGAAAATAGTAATGAATTCGATTCGAAGCAGGCTGTATTGCACTTCAAGTTTATACGCAATGAAAGAGTTTGTGATCTTATGAACAAAATCTGTTTACAATTGAACATGTATGGAGATGTTGTGATGGTCATGAATTATCTATTAGAAATATATGAAACAGATTCAACAATGATGATACAATGTGTTCTGCTAATTAAATTGATTCTCAATGCCCATATTGTCAGTTATGAAAGAAAAGACAAAGAAGGTAAGGGCGATAACCTTGCTGGGCTATACCAACAGCAAATGACATGTAATTGTTTGAAAATAAAATAAAAGTGATTTATTTATTTATTTATTTATTTATTTATTTATTTATTTATTTATTTATTTATTTATTTATTTATTTATTTATTTA
>JANVCG010045338.1:0-20872 GCA_025505365.1 Haliclystus inabai
TCGAGGTGGGACGATTTCCTTTCGCCCAATGGATCCTGACAACACTGCATTCCCAATGGATGTAAGTTAATTATTAAGTATATTTGTAAATACGAAATTATTTTACTTTTTATCCCTCGTGTATGTGAGCTCCAGATTTGCAAGTCGATAGATCCTATAAATTTAATTGTTTCCCATCTAAATGGTAATGCTAACCATTACAAGACGTATACACAGTATTGTTTTCTACCAGCAGTGTCATACATATCATTAGCAAGATGAATATGGCTGTAAAGTAGACAATTTAGTATGACACGGGATTTTTTAATACGAAGTGTTCTTCCCGAAAGTGGACAACTTATTTAAGTTGATCTGGTGTATACGGAAAGGATTACACTGATTAAGCGTCATTCTCTGTAATACTTTACATTATTTTGATTTTAGTTCATCGTGCAGTATCGAGTAGCTTGGCGTATGGCTGGTGGAAATTTTAGATGTGATCAGAACTCTATCAGTGAATCCAGACTTTTAAACGGAGAAGGATACATGCGCCCATATGCATCTATTTCTATGAACTCCTCTGATCCTAGATTAAAATATTATTGTACGGATTATGATCAGCTAGAAAACTGGTCTGCCGGGGAGATGAGTTACTCAATGACCGTCACGAAGAGCACGGAGAACACGTTTTCCCTTGGGTATGTAACACTGATCGACGTATTGACCAGTTCCCTCTATAATGTGAACAGAAGACCATGCGATTAATTTTGACCTGTTGTTGACCTGTTGTAAGCCTGAAATATTTTTTACAGGCTTTTGGTCACAAAAATGATCTTCAGTACATCATTAATTTACTCCCAAGTTGATTATTAAACTATTCAATATTGTTGACACCCTTTTCATCTATGAAATTTTAGCTCTTGTGATTAAGGAGAAAGCTTACTTCAGACACACAAGCATAGTGACTTTACACTAACACCATACGTATACATATGTGCTAAGTCGAGGTTTTTGTAAGATGAAATTAACTACCAGAAAAATCCATAGAAATCTTCTACTTTATGCTTAATTATTATAATTCAATTGTAGATATAACGGTTGCTGTTGGATTGGCCGTGCAAACGGTGGCACAGCCTATTGGAAAGTTTATACGGAAATAAATCTCGCACCACGCCCTGATAATGGCTTAATAAACTCTTCACCGCAAATTACAACGACTCCCCTAATAAAGGTTATGAAAGGCTGCCTTCAAGTATTTGAAATGCCAAGTAAGTCTATATAATTCACACGTTTTTTGCCATTATATTATTGAGCAAGACATGATTATATAAATGACCAGCAAATGCCACAAAGGGATGTAGTAACGGGAGGGTAGTCGGAGTTCTGTCTTTCCAATACTGAGCTTCAGCAAAAACTTGGTATTGCAGTTAGATGTTGCCAGACAGTGATCTTCAAGTGAACAGAGTAGCAGTCATTACTGCTGATAAATCAAAGTGTTGCCTCAGTCGTCTTGTTTATATAATCAACTCAACTGTTCTCCTAAAAGATATATAGATGCTGAGTTCTCTGTTTTATTTTGATTGATATACTGTCAATGTTGAATGCAATAGCAGAACGAAAAGAAGTTGCGGGAAAATCTATTGCAGTGAATCCTAGTAGAAATCCGATTTGAACGCTTTCAGTGAAACCATAAATAACATAATTATACCTGTACTAGATTACCGTTCTAATAACTAAGCATTACACTTTGAATTTAGATGAATATTGAGTTATACTGTTTTCAGTCACTCTACATTATAATGCACTGTCTATTTTGCCTTTGGAAGGAAAAAATTGTTACAGCAAAGCTGGAAAATTTTGTTAAGAGAAGTGGCCTATATACCATTCTGCCTCACTCTTCCTGTTCTGATATACTTCAGGCGTCCCTGGTTCTATAGCTGTGGTTAAATTCTCATAATATTTCTTATTTATCTGAACGTAAACATTATATGGATTTGAATTTGTTAATAGGCATTGATCCAGATGGAGATGTGACAAGATGCAGATTTGCTGATGGGATTGAATGCGGGGGGCGGTGTAGCGATATGGGTGATTATGCCAAAATTACAGACCCGGTAAGATTTTCTTTATACCCATTCTATATCGATCTTTGTAGATTAATTAAGGCAGTATAGCCATTTCTATTATCCGATAGGTTTGAAATCATTGGCAGGGGTTCCCTTTTGATTCGAACTAATTTTGATCTGGAATACGTATCAGCCATTGTAACGAGTTAATCTTGAATAAGTTTGAGAAAAATGTTTACCTTTTAACATCTAATATCTACCAAATTTCCTCAAAAAGAATTGTTTAAACTAATTTGTTTTGAGAAGTAAAAAAATTTCAACAATTATTGTATCATTTTCTTAATAGCTCCATCTAGCCGTGTAAGCTTCAAATTTGGATTAATGTGTGTAATTAGCTAAAACTCTAAACGAATAATTACCATCTGCTATTACTTTTGATTTCATAGAAACGCTGTGAAATGACTTTTAATGCTTCAAATTTACGTCCTGGCTTATACCGAGTGTCACTCCGTGTGGAAGACTTTATAGATGAATCAAGCACTACTGCGTTAAGTTCAATCCCATTGCAATTTTTGGTACAAGTCTTTGAATTGCGTTTATCCAATGGCGAAACAATCACTTGTCAAGATATGCCTCGATTCAGTGCTCCAACCCCTGCAAAAGGAACATGTGTTGGAGTTATGAAAGGGGTAAACATGGGAATGAAGGTTGCAGCGTTACCTTCTTTAGCTGGTGACAAGTAAGTTATGTATTTACTTTGAATTCTACCTACATATCTATACTATTTGCATGAAGTTCCAATATTTATTCAAATTTCCCTGACAATAGTACAGCGATTTTGTGTAAATAAACTCAAACTGGGTGTTATCAGGGGATTTCTTGACACCTTCTCTAGGGCGTATATTCATTCTTCAAATGATCATTGAAATATCATTATTTATCTCCCAATTGGTAATCAACGCTATATGTAGGAGCAAGTGGTGGAGAAACTGTTTTCAAGGTGAAAGTAAAAGTAATATGTGACTGATCTGACAAGTGCCTTTCCTCGTCCTTGTGACTCCTTTGATTTTACTGTTGTTAATCCTTAATCTTTCGTTCTTTTCTAAGTATTGGGCGATTTATCACTGCCTCTCCACGTGGTTTGACAAGAGGTCCAATCACTGTTGACTCAAATAATGTATCCAGTGCAATGATTCAATGGACACCAACCAAAGAACAAGAAGGGAAACACCATTTGTTTTGTATAACAGCTCAAAGTGGTAGAGGGTAAGTGCTGAGACCTCAGAGCTATGTATTTATAAGAATTGGGACACACTAATTTTCCATTTTTTGGCCAATGAAATGTAAATTTGAGGCAGAAAAAAGCCATGGCTTTTTCATGCTTTGTTAGATAAACGGCGTGTACATTTTCGAATGCATTCTCTGGAAGTTCCATAACGGCTTTCTGGCCTAAAAATGGCGTCCATGTATCACACGACTTACAATTATCAAATAAAAGATAGAGCGGCACATCAAAGAGTGTCCCGACTCTTTGAAACTGGCTTTCATTTTATGGTTGTCAATCACAACAAGAATTTCATCAAGTTGATGTCATACACTCAGTATTAGTCAACATGTATTACCATAATTAGAATCAAATTGAAATTCAGTTGCAATACATTGGTGATAACCTATAAAGAGCTTGACGTTTCACATTGAATTATTAGCTTTTCTGTTTGTTTCTATAGATTACCGAGTGAACAACGTTGTATGGTTCTCAATGTTATATGTAAGTATATCTATATATCTTATCTAAGTAATATACCGTAGGTAAATCTATTTTTATAATAATATGATATGAAATGGAAAGAGTGGTTCCAACAAAATATACATAATGTATCGATGATAATTATAATTTTAAAAATAACGAAGAAATACTTGTCTCATATTTTGAATCATTTATGTATACTGGTGTTGAATTTTTACTGATTATGCTTAATTATTTCTGTTATACCTCATTCCATTAATTTCAACGAAAGCCTCTGATTGAAATTGCGGGCAATAGATATTTCATTTATGCTAACCTCTTATGTTTTAGCTTCAAAACCAAAATTATCTAGCGTCAACCCAGCCAGCAGATCAACCGTTGATGCTTCACGTAAAACTTGGACAATTGTTTTCGACTCTAAAGTAAGCTTATCTTTCAATTGAAATTGCGAGCGAATGCAACTATGTATTATATTATCAAGAAGTATAGCTATTCACAAGTAGAGTCACTGCACCTTATTCTGATTTAAATACAGTCTATTGTTTGGCATTTTAAGTGTAATGATACTTCATGTAGTGATTAGTATGAGGTAATGAGAGGAGTCATATACACAACGAGTTGATATTTGTATGGAAGTCAATTCTGTGTGTTATAAACTTTTTTGTATTGCGCAGGTAAAGAAACCAGAACACGAGGCGTGGGTGAATTTTTATGAATCAAGTGGTTCGTTGATTCTCTCAGTAGACTGCTCATTGGCTGACGTCACTTACAGTGGAAATAGCATGATCATCAATACGCCCCTTATCGAATTCCAAGAAGGTGTCGAGTACACTATTGAGCTTGATTATGGTGTTGCTATGGGAGTGGATGGCTGCGGAAGTTATTCAGATAGTATGGCACAGAATGTTTGGACATTCGGTAAGGAAAATTCTGTTAATATCAGGAAAGAAACATTAATTATTGAATGATATACAGTACACTTTTTAAAAAGTTAATACATAGAAATATAGTACCAAGTTGCATCTGCATGTTTGCCTTTTTTATTTTGCTACTGATAAAAAGTTCAGTTAACATTTGTACACAACGATCCTAATACAATCAATTCATTAGCAAACTACTCAATTAATAAAATTAAGAAAATGTAAATGACTTTCTTGTTTTACATCTAACACTGTATTTATATATTTTATTCTTATTAGTGGTGAACAGCTGTGCCGATAGAGGAGAAGGTTCCATGTTTGAAAATTCAGAGAGCTGTGGGGCATACTATCAATGCATTCATGGAAAGCCTATGTCTAGAGAATGCCCACGTGGGACAAGATTTCACTCAGAAAAGAAAATGTGTATGCACAAAGATGTTTTCAAAAATCCATGCGAGAAGAAAGGTCAGCAATCATATAAAAATTTGACAGGAAATGTTAGGTATCTATGAAACTAGGGTTCTTGAGAGAGCTGTGTTAGTTCTCAAACGAGATATTGAGTTCAAGAAAATGATAAGTGGATGTTTTAGGCTCCACATGAGAAGAGCTTCTGAGCTGTAAAATCATATAAAAGTCAAAGTCAGAAGATGCCTAAACTACCGCGACACGTGCAACATGCAGTGGGTATATTTCTGTGCAAACCAGAAGCCTAACAAATAAGTTACAGTAAGAAAGCGTGATAAATGTTCCCGCATAAATGCTTCAAGACAATAGATGCAAAATTAATTTTTATCTAAGAATCTAGGATTTCCATCGGTAAACACATTTTGAATTCCAATTTTATTATGGTAGATTTCACTATTATTTAGGTCACAATGAAGCACACCATGAAAGGGAACTCAAAGGAAAAGACAAATGCAACGATCATGCCATGCACGGTCAAAGGATTCGTCATCCTGATGATTGCACAAAATACGTGGTATGCAGTAGTGGTGAAGGACATGAAATGAATTGCCCAGCAGGATTATACTATCATGATGATATAAAAACATGCAACTGGGGAGCTCCAGCAGGCTATGTATTATAATATTGTCTATATCAGTACAACTTATTTCCTAAATCTGTCAATCAATGTGATACCTATATTTTTGTATTTGTCTTTCAAGAGTTGACATGATTTAATATTTTGTGTATAACTTGTATATAATCTTTAATCCAATTAATGTACAAAAACTGATTATACCTGATTTGACCGGAAAATTTAGTGAACTTCCTGCCCAGTTTACCTTTCTTATCAACAGTTATTTCACCAAGCAGGTTTCTCATCATTTTGCACCCTAATTTTTGTTACATGATTGCTACATTCATTATATGCCTTCATCTTCAAAATTATATATCTTATACATTGAATGTATTATGCCCGGGGCGGAGAAATTATTACATATGGCATGGTATAGGGACGTTCTAATTTTAAAGAGCACCTATTCATTATCTTCAGAAAATATCTGGAGTATGCATTTGAGGATTTTGAAAAATATTTTGGGTAAAATTTGAAAATTACAGATATTTTCATTGTATTATTGTCTTTATCGTACATATTGCCTATAATTTCTTGCTGAATCAGTTATTTCAGAGCACATGTTTCTCGACAGTGATTTACAAGCGGAGTTCTTGCAGATCAATTAAAAAGGACATCACAAATCGAGACAAGGAGTATTAACAAAATATAAACTCAATCCTAAAAGACAATAAATGACACAATAAGTATTTATGCAAATTAAGTGATTAATGTAGTCCTATTTCACCGTGTAAAAAGAGTTCACACACTAAATGATATCTAATTTAAACAGGAGCATAAAGATCTAGGGAGGTAGGGGTATACTTTCATACATTACAGACTAGGTGCGTCATTCCAAATTTCGACAAGGTATCTAACTAAACTGAGTTTTTTGGTACCTCTGGGATATTTTGGTGCTTTTGTTGAAAAAAATTATTTTTCACTACCTGGTACTTTAATGTGGCAGAAATGTTGCGAAAATGATACACTTGAAAAATGAAACGCCAACGTATATCGCTTATACATCCTAGTCCTTGCATTTGATTTCCAGTAAAAAAATATCTCTAACTCATTTCGATGAATTTTATCGGTGCAAAATGGTGGACTTAATTGCTGTTCAAATAGAGACCTTGACATGTGCGTTCAGAAGTATGTTCAGAGAAAGGTGCTCTTCAACATAAAGTTATGTCAGGTGGGCAAATTCATGAGATATGCAAATATGACTTATCTTTGACAATTTTGAAATTAATTATTCTATCAAATCTCGTTTTCAAAATCCATCTCTTCATACACAGGAGATGAAGAATTCTATCTTATGATAACAAATTACTGTTAAGTTGTTTACCATTGGAGGCTGTGAAAGTAAATTCTCCAATTATTTTTCCATCAAGCTCTGAGATGGTTTTCTTTGTAATGCTTGATCTATTCTTAAACGGTCTGGCGCTGTGAATAGAATGAAGATATTTCTCTCTATTGTACTAAATTTGTTATTCTACATTTCAAATTAGAATTTTAAATCAGAGCTCAGTTTGCTAGTATTTATCAGCTGAGCTATAAATATATTTTTCTATATAAGCTTATAGGTTGGACACTTGATATATGACGAATATATAATAGGTTATATTTGTTTTTCTTTTTTCACCCAGCTGTTATAACTCCTGACATACAATAGCAAAAGAAAACTTTTGTTGTAACTATAGAGTGTATGCAATAGTTTGGCAAGGCTAAATTTATCGCAAAAAAAAAAATGCCTCGAATAGCTGAACATGCTCAGCTCTAATATTCAACAGGGGAATGAAAGCTAGTCTCTCTAGCTATTTGGTTGTTGTAAAATAGGCAGGCTCGTAACTATCATCAATAATCTTGTATTTATAATTTGATATCTATGCAGGCTCTCCTCTTTGAATCTTGTGTTTCAAGCTGATTCTCTGTTGTGTCCCTAAAATCTCCATCTGGTAGATTTGCATGTAAACACAAGCATGGTAAATTTAATATAAATACAGAGTTAGGAGCTGACCATAATAAAACTTTGAAAGCTATGAAGCGAGACAATACGTCAATGTATTATTACTTTTTATTTCTTTCGCTTCTCATTACATGTATAATGTATAAAAACTTTCTAATGATCTATTGTATGACCTGTTTAAGTGTTTACATATTAACAAAAACGTGCTTCTTTTCTGTTTACACTTTTTACATTCTCCAAATAGATTAAAATTGATAGGGTTACAAGAAAATGTTTTTGCGTTCGGACTTTAATTCAGATCTCCTATTATATTTAATTGAATTTTTATCTTACTGTTAATGAGCAGCGAATATTCACAGTTGTGAACAGCTATATCGAGAGATGAAGATAGCATACAGCTGTTTTTAGTTTTGAAGGAATCATCTTATCGGGTAAATTGCTTAATCTTTCATCTCAAATGTGGATTTCTGATTATATTCAAATTGATTGTTCTGACAGCTCCAATAACATGTGCTATAGATATTAGCAAATTCATTTACGTACGTATAAGACAATATTTTGAAAAATTTGAAAGCAACCTTTCTATAGCCAATTAGCCATTAAACAGTCTATGCGTGTACCAATACATCTATCAAGATTCCAATCTACATGGTTTTGGAGTTCTATGGTTCCCTCGTTTTAATGTTGATCCATGTTTTATTGGATGATATTTATATTTTATTTTAATAATATTTATGAGATTATATTCAAGATGATAACATTTCAGTTAAGTTCGACAATACAAAAAAAGAAATCTAGTTTATATCAGATAAATATACATTTAGGATAATTTTGACGTAAATTCGCACTTAGATATCGAGGTATTGTTTATTTCTAACAATATGTACATTACTATCCTATCTTGTGCCAGCAACTCATCTGTAACACATGGGAATTACATCAAACAAAACCTTGTCTTGTTTCTTTATACTTCGTCTGCAGCCCTGCTACTACTCACAGTTCCCCTTCTTTTGGTATCTGAACACGTTCCATGAGAATTGCTTGTTCTATCAGAGCTTTCTGTGCTTATTCCTCTGATTTTTCTCCAGTGTTTTCTAGCATAACGGTGAAATTTAGTGTGCTTAAAAGCATATATAACCGGGTTCCATAAGACAGATATCTTCGCAAAAAATGATGGGATCAAAATGTAGATTCCCTGTATGTCAAGACCAAAAACTACCAACACAGCTACTATAGCATAAGGTAGCCATGAAATGACGAAAGAAGCTACTAAAAAGAACACTACAGCCAGCAAGTTCTTTTCTTCTCTTACTCTACGCTTAACAGCTTTCTTTTGTACTTCGTTTCCACCAGTTTTAGTGTTGACCATTTTGTTACTGTGATGTACAATTTGAATAACTTTCCAATAGCAGACGATAATAACAGACAAAGGTATAAGAAAATTTGTAAACATAATAGTCATTGTATAAGAAATATCTATGGCACTGCTTGAGTACCATTTGACGCTACAACTCGCTTCCTTCCCAGTTAATTCATAGCTTGACCAACCAATAAGCGGTATAGCCGTCCAAATCAAAGAGTATACCCACGCCGACACAACAATCAAGCCAATTTCAGTATTTGTGTGTGATTTTCTCTGATAGTTATTAGTAACACTCTTATACCTCTCGACAGCCATTAATGCTAAATGAGATATCGACGTGACAGAAAACCAATGGATTAAAAACCCAAAGCTTATACATAAATTTTCATCATAACTTAGGCCCATTACTCTTACAGCATTCATAATGTAAGCAATCGAGCTTTGCAAAAGGTCGGACAGTGTTAAACTTGCTATCATAATATCATTCAATGAACGTGTTTTTCTAGAAATTTTGATAAAAAATGCAAATGCAACGCTATTGAACAGAGTGCCAAAGATTATTGTCAATATTAACACGCTACCAAATGCATATCGTTCATTATAACTTTCATATTCTTTAGCCATGTTTACAATCAATGCTTGGAGCTTTTCCTCGAATACTCTCCCAATACCTGTAACCAAGAACTGTTCTACTATACGCAGATTGTTAGTAAGATATTTTTGCAGCTGTTCAAGATTTAATACACGATATTGAAGAGTGTATGCTCGATTACTACCGTCAAACATTAAAGTAGATGACTTGCCAAATGAAGGAAGTCTTGATAATAAAGTGTAAAGCTAATCAATCTGTTGCCTGCGTTGTTGAAACGTTTACGCAGGTGACAATGAAGGTAGCTTATATCGTTTGCAATATACTTCTCTTGACATTCAATCGTTTCCAATAAAATATTTGCTGGAACTATTCGACACTACAATGAAATGAGATAAAGCCATTTGATATAGCATTCAAAGTTCATTTTATACGCACCACGTAATTCTCAAAGGTACTAGAACAACCAATATTTGCTATTCAATATCACAAGCCGCTTAATATCAAGAAGCATGACCAGAGGGGAGTCGATCGCAACTACAATGTTTTTACTATAAACTGTTGCTGCTATGAGATACGAGAGTCTTACGAAGGCTTCCTCGTATGTAGCTTCTATGATTCTATCGTGAAAATAACATACCACTTCTATTAGAAATAACAGATAGCAGCACAATTTTATAATCTATATGAGTTACCCTGTGGCAAAATTTACAGGTGTTATGTAGAATGTAAAACTTAAAAGCATTTTGAGTGATGTGTGATAAATATCTTAATTAATATATTTTTATTGAAAACATTGGATCCAGCTGGTGACAGCAACAATTGACATTGAAGCAAAATACCCAGCCGAGATGTACCATAAAAGACAAGAAGTCCCAAGATATTAAAATTCAAAAGAAGTTGATTATAAAATTTGTTAATTACAATTCGATAATTAGGCCCGCGTTGAGAATGTGATCAAATATCTAGCAGGATTGCTGTTATTTTGTCGAAATATGGAATCTATCTCTCGATTATCCAAAGTTGTCAATTTTTGGTCTGCTCTGATAGAGCTGAGAATTTCCATTGTTGAATTTCTGAGAAGTTCTGATACAGATCGTTAATTCTTGTGTCTTATCACGAGCAATATTTTATTTTTGATACCATTGTGTTGACCCAATCAATAGAGTTCGCTTCCAGCAGTTTTTGTATGTGACGTCGTGAAACTATAGCAAATATGTCATACATATCGTTAAATATTGATATTTGAGTTAGTTTTTATAATTTTTGTGCAATCATAATCATTTTATCATCTAAGAAGAAGGCCTTCATATTATCTGCAGTAAATAATACATGCTAATAATCTCCCCCCAATTAACACGTTGTGAAGAATGGGAGGTATTTTGTTGTTCATTAATCAAGCAAATGGTTTGATTAATCCGTACAAAATCTATTATCGAAGGGATCTCAAATCACCTAATTTTTTAGACTGTGTATTACCCAGCTATTTTCTTCTCACTGCTAATCTTCGCAAAATGACCGAAAACTAACAACATGCCTAATACCAGGCCTAGTGCCATGTTGAACTGAAGTCATACTCAGTGGTTATCTACGAGTTCCAGTTTCTTAAAATTACCTAAACATTATTGTTAGCTGACTTGTTTTCCTTGAATGCCTTGGCAATCATTAATGACTACAGAAAATCTTACGTTGGAAAGAACAATTACTACGTTTATATTGCAGTATTGAGCAGACAGACTTTACAAAGAAAGGGATGTCTGCTTCACAGGCTGGCAGGCTCTTATATTGTAATGCCACGTTGCTTACATCTAATTCTAAACCGGTGTAAATTTCACATCAAAAGTTAGAAATCCGATCTGTTTAGAGATAATTTGGTAATCAGGCAGGAAATCAAACAGCCTGTATGATAGAAGTCTTGAGTCTTGCAGATAAATATGATTCTATTTTGTAATTGCCCTTCTTTCCTATTTTGATATTTCATATCCAGTTTATTTGTTATATGAATTGAAGCGTTGCTCTCAACCTTTACCAATATTGTAAGAATTTCATGTAGTCTAGAAAATTGTTCTGACTTCATTCATAATTCGAAAGCATGTATCGAAATGTAACGAAAATTGAAGAGGATAATTACTTCTATTTCGAAATTCTAACTAGCACAATATAATACATAACTTTTTAATTTGCGGTTGATTAAAATTGACAATGGAAATTCTGTATAAATATAAAAGGTGATTCTACATGAAAGGTGCGCTCACATAAGGGGTAGAACATAAGTTCAATTATAAATCAAAATCTCAAGTGTGAAATGAGATACTTAATAGTTTATCTAATGGATAATTATTTAAATAATTTAATGTACCCCGTTTTGACGTGAAATGTCTAATCATAGTTGTCGATAATAACGATGCCAAATCAAGTATAAAGCTATACGAACTCTGATAGGTCAAGAGCTAATTTGGAGAGCTGCATCGATTAATTTATGAGGCTACACAGAATAGGTTTAAGCTATACAGTTCAGGTATACCATCCCGGGTATGCTATTGCAGCGTAAAATTTACATCTGATTGACGTATGATTTGTAATTCAGAAAATCGTTGCTGACGTGACGCACCTAAATCAAATCCTAAATAAAACTCACGTAGTTTAGTATAAGACAGGTCCAACACACAATTAGAATTTTGTGATCAACAAATCGATAAGATCGATAATTGATATCTATATTGATCATTAATCCATAACTGATAAATGATCAAAAAGCAAAAAAATTAATCGCCACGATTTGCCACTGATTTTATCACGTATTTCTCGTGTTAATAGAAAGCCAAACAGCCTTCTCTTTGTGACGCATTGTCTCGTCACTCTCAATGTTATGCCATAGTTAACAGAGCTCTATACATACAACGATGTGATAATAGTACCGTCAAATTCCACTTCAGCGACCACGCAAGGGACCACTCAAATACAGACGCTCACAAGGAGTGGTCGCTTAATGAGAACAATAGCTTTATTGAACAATAGGTGAAAACAATAGAAAGCTCACACAACGCAAAAAACGAGTTCGTGAATAATTAAGAGGAAGAGGAAGAGGTAAAAGGAGTTTGACTGTATTAACAATTCATTTAATCGTATGTCATTGGTATTTATCTGGCTTCATTATTTTACATAATCGAATATTACAGGATTTCAATGCCATTCAACATTATCCAATAGGTCTTAGATTGACATTTACAATTATCTGATCAAGGACTAACGTATCTACAAAAAGATAGAATTTGTTATAGCAACGATGACAATGATAGAGGTATTGCTAAATTTTAGACAAGCATTGCTTTTCAAAAAACGTGACCTATTTTGCTCGTAAATAACACATCTAGATCTCGATTCGCAGTAGAAGTCAGTCATCAATATCTAATTAAAAACCAATAACAGTCATTAGAATAAAACGAGAAACAGGAAATTAGCAAAACCATTCAATTTTTTAAAATTTGAAGGAATTTTAATAAAAAGTATAGGAGAATTAAAACCTGTTTGTTAGATTAAATTGATAATACTGTATTCATATCTATAGTAAATATAGTCTCTCCATATATGTGCGAGTGAATATTGTGTCATTTACTGTCCCGGGTTTACTGTATACACTGATCTATACAATATTGCACCAATTACTCAAAAAGTATTTGCAATCTTTGCTTCATTGAGCAATAACTATATTATCTTCGTTATTTGGTCTACTATTTCAATATTAAATTCCGATAGAGACTCATCAACACGTATTCGGTAAACAAAATCATTAACATGCATTCAGTTTACAGGCATTATATTTCTAAGGTAATAGGTATACCTTGCCAATCTACATAATCTTTGATTCTAAGCGTTAGTTGAAAGAATATTACTACAATGATTTTGCACACATGAATGCTTGCTTTAGATTGTGCTTTTCAGAATCGTGCTGGCCGAAATCATTATTAGCTATTGATGTCAGCATTTTGTAGTGAATTTTATCCAATGCAGGTGAATATATAGGTATCTTCATCAACATTCCTTTTTTTGATCAATTAAATTTGAATTTAAATAGTAACTGACTGTTCCCAGCACCTATTTTGAAAAACTATTTTGAATACGACGTATGTCTCATTTAACAAAACTATACACATATAAATCTGAGATTAGAAATACGCTTAATTATTTGGAGGCTATGGCTTCTTTTCCGATTTGGGAAGATTTTGTATCAGATGTAGATTATGTGAATTGTAGCAACTGTATGTTGACAGCCGAAAAAAGTTTTGCTGTAGGATCTCAGTAGTAAGATGTAGCTACATATCTTATTCAAGACAAAAGTTGCTCTGAATAGCGGAGCATGTGCAGCTGATAAAGTTAAAGAGGTAATACAGTCATCTGGCTCCCATCTATCAATAATCTGGTACAGTATTAATGAATATCTGTGTAAGCAATATTAAAAACAGATACTCGTCTTGGTATTTCTTGTTTCAAACCAGTATTCTGTTGTGTTCCCTGTCCATGAAGAATCCCCATCGGGCAGATTTGAATGTTAGCACGAGAAAAGCCAGCATGATGAAGTTCTATAAAGAGTGGAGAGTTAGTCCATAAAATGAAAAATTTAATGCTACAAAGCAACGGAAGACGTGATTGCTACTATTTTTTCTCTTTTCACTTCTAATTGTGTTATAATTCAGAACTAATTTCCTAATTATCTTATGCATTACAGGTTCAAATGTTTACGCATTAAAAAACTATGCTGCGCTATACCTGTTTAGACTTCATAAATTCTCCAAGTAAATGTGTGTATCTTGATTTATTGGAATTGATAGGATTACAAGTAAATGTTTTTTAAGTTCTGATTTTAATTCAAATCTCCAATTAAATTTAATTGAATTGCTATCTTGAAACTGTTAATGAGCAGCGAATATTCACAGTTGTGAACAGCTATATAGAGAGATGTAGATATCATACAGCTGTTTCTAGTTTTAAAGGAATCATCTTATCGGGTAAAGTACTTAATCGTTTGTCTCCAATGTGGATTTCTCATTATATTCAAATAGCTTCTTCTGACAGCACCGATAACATGTGTTAGATATTTCTAATCCAATCTACGCAGGTATTCGAAATCTGTTAAAAAAGTTTACATGCAATCTCTATCTAATAGCCATTGAAAGGACCAGTATGTACAGCTATCAAGATTGCAATCCACATGGTTTTGGAGTGTAATGGCTCCCGTGTTTGAATGGCATATTCATGTAAGATTGGTGGCTAATTTTACTTCAAGAATATTTATCAAACTATACTTAAACCCATCGGTAACACATGGGAATTACATCAAAGTCTTGTTTTCTTCAATCATACTTCGTCTGCTGCCCTGCTACTACTCACAGTTCCCCTTCTTTTGGTATCTGAACATGTCCCATGAGAATTGCTTGTTCTATCAGAGCTTTCTGTGCGTATTCCTCTGATTTTTCTCCAGTGTTTTCTAGCATAGCGATGAAATTTAGTGTGCTTAAAAGCATATATAACAGGGTTCCATAGGACAGATGTCTTTGCAAAAAATGCTGGGATCAAAATGTAAATTCCCTGTATGTCAAGACCAAAAACTATCAACACAGCTACTATAGCATAAGGTAGCCATGAAATGACGAAAGAAGCTACTAAAAAGAACACTACAGCAAGCAAGTTCTTTTCTTCTCTAACTCGACGCTTAACGGATTTCTTCTGCACCTTGTTCCCACCAGTTTTAGTGTTGACCATTTTATTACTGTGATGCACAATTTGAATGACTTTCGAGTAGCAGACGATAATAGCAAACAAAGGTATAAGAAAGTTTGTAAACATAATGGTCAGTGTATAAGAAATATCTATGGCACTGCTTGCGTACCATTTGACGCTACAACTCGCTTCCTTCCCTGTAAATTCATAGCTTGACCAACCAATTAGTGGCAAACCAGTCCAAATTAAAGAATATACCCACGCCGACACAACAATCAAGCCAATTTCAGTATTCGTGTGCGATTTTCTCCGATAGTTATTAGTAACACTCTTATACCTCTCGACAGCCATTAATGCTAAATGAGATATTGACGTGACAGAAAACCAATGGATTAAAAACCCAAAGCTTATACATAAATTTTCATCATAACTTAGGCCCATTACTCTTACAGCATTCATAATGTAAGCAATCGAGCTTTGCAAAAGGTCGGACAGTGTTAAACTTGCTATCATAATATCATTCAATGAACGTGTTTTTCTAGAAATTTTTATGAAAAATGCAAACGCAACACTATTGAACAGAGTGCCAAAGATTATTGTCAATATTAACACGCTGCCAAATGCATATCTTTCATTATAACTTTCATATTCTTTAGCCATTTTTACAATCAATGCTTGAAGCTTTTGCTCGGACACTCTTTCAATACTTACAATCAATGTTGTACCATTATCTGATAGCTAATTTCTGCGATTGAAAAAGGAACGGTGCCATTAAATCAAGAATCACCTTACGTTGATTGTTTGTAAAAAATTTTTGCAGCTGTTCAAGATTTAGTATGCGATATTGAATTGTGTATGCTTGGTTAGAACCGTCATAACGTAAAACAGACGACTTGCCAAGTGAAGGAAATCTTGATAATGAAGTGCAAAACTAATCAATCAGTCTGCTGTATTGTCGAAGTATTTCCGCAGGTGACATTGAACGTATAGTTTAAAAAAATATGGTTGTGCTACATTTCTTTTCCTCCCAATCTTTTATAATGACTTAGCTGGAATATTCTCTACAATTAGATAATATAATACCACGTAAATTACATTTCAAGCAAACCACGTAGTTCCGAAAGCTACTGAAATTACCAGTACTTAGAGTTTCATATCGCAATCCGCTTAATATCACGAAGCTTGGCCAGAGCTGAGTCGTGTTGCCAAAATGCGTTTACTCTTAACCACTGATCTTATGTGACACATAGGGCTCTACGAAGTCTTTCAGGTATATATCTAGTAGCTTTCATTATTGACTTCACTTGGAAATAGTAGATAGCAACACATATGTATGTATATATATATATATATATAATTCATATACGTTTTCTGTAACAGAATTTGCAGGTGTTATGCAGAATATAAAACATGTAAACATTTCGAATGATGTCTGATAAACATCTTAACAATTATATTCTTATTGAAAACTCACATTGCATCCAGCTGGTGATAGTGACAATTGACGTTGAAGCAAATTACCCAGCACATATATAAAATGAAAGATAAGAATACCGAAAAATATCAGAATTCAAAGTATGGTTATTTTAAAAAAAAATTATGATTAGAATTTCATTATTTGTATCACGTTCAAAATGCGATTAGATTTGAATCGCACTCATCGTTTTCTTGACAAATGAAGTCTATCATTGAATGATCTAGGGCTTTCAATTTGTGGTCAGCTCTGGTAGAATTGGGAGTTGCAAAGAAGACTGAGTTTTTATAAAGCTCGTTTCACATTGCTACCTTTCTGAGTAGCGTGTATCTCATCACGAATACTCTTTTATTCTTAAATAAGCCCGAGAGGGAATAAGCGAGAAAATTCCTTCTAGAATATTTAATTTCTATATTTGAGAATTGCAAACTATCAACAACAAAAAACTGAAGATATATTTTAAAAATTTGATTATTTTTAAATAAATTTTTAGCAATCAAAAATTGTTTGACTATCCAGAGAAATTGGCTTGATACCTAGTAAATAATGTACTACCTTTTTGTAGCATTTATTCTCCACAAAATGTTGGATTAATCGTCGAGAAGTGAATGATGCAGGAGAAATAAAAAATTACCCCAATCTGTAGGTTTGCGTGGCATAAAGATAATCTCTTGCTATTCCAGGACAATCTTTTATAACAAATCTGAAACAAGTAGTACTGAAGGCTTGCGCTGAAGTTAAGCTTGAATGATATCTAAGTATTTTAGTATCATGCGATTATATAAACAAGATTCCTTTAATTGATATGAATAGGCTGACTTGCTTTGCAGATAGCTCTTATTTGCAGCAACAAACAACTATCTAAAGCTGATGTCGAGGAGAACAGTTAATACCATTGTGGTAATATTGCGCAGACAAACAACAACAAAGAAAAGAATGTCTTCTCCACAGGCTGACTATCTCTTTAATCTAATTCCTCATTCTTTACATATTCTAAACCGGTGTAACATTCACATTAAATATTAGATTTCCGAACTTTTTGGAGATAATTTTCTAATCATACAGGAAATCAAACAGCATGCATTTTAGATTTATGAGTTACAAATCCAGCTATATGAAAGTTTCTCACAACTGAATTTGCTTCGTTTTATTATTATTCCATCGTTATCTCAGCTGATTATTGCTTTCACACTAATACGTTATTAGAAATCCACAGTTTTGAAACTTATGAAGATATGAACTACTACCAGATACTTTATTCAACAATTTTATAAATAATATTTGAAAAAGTTATAGAAAGCATGGAAAATTTTCATGATTAAATATTAGCTAGCAGGTATACAAAGTGGTAGAAATATTAATTGGAAGATTTCAGCTTTCTAATTAGTGAACAATACGTTTCGTCTTGCAGTTGATTGAAACTAACGAAGGAAAATCTATTTCAATAGAAAAAGCGTGGTTTAGAAGTAAAAAAAGCATATCTAGAACACAAATTGAGTTGTAAATTGAAATGTAAAAAAAATTTTAAATGAGGCACAATTGTCATGTTCAGATGATATTTATTTTTGACGGATAGTTGCACAGCAAGATCCACCTACTAGGGTATACAAATGTTCTTTTTCTAAGAAACCTAAATTCTTAAAACGAGAATATTTTGATACCCTGTTCCATATAATGGGAATTAATGATAAAAAACTTTACCAAAACTAGTAAATATAGAACTGTTTTATAAAACGCTTATAAATATTTAATGTGATAATATATTGAGCTTATTCTATATATACACATTGCATCATGAATCACGATGTATATTGTATTGTTCACTGTGAATATAGGCGTCAACAGTCTATAGATTCTAGTTGTTGTTTTCAATACTGATTGTCTCAGCACTCTCATGGTTTTCCCATTATCGATAAAAGTTCTATAAATATAGCAGTATTAAAGATTTATTTGAGCATGACATTGATAATTATCTAGTTGTAGTTAATTCATATCTAAATGTAACGACATGTTGATGGCATCCAATATTACCGAACGAGTTTGAGAGTGATATTTAGAACTATCAGATCGAAAACTTTGTTATCTTTAAAAGAAAATTTTATAACAAAAAATCGATATCGCAATACTATGACTATGAACGTCTTGAGAGGCAAATGTAGAATAATCATTACTCATTTAGTCAGGAAATAACAATGACGAGAGGTATCGCACAATTTTGAAACATAACATTTTTCTCTAAAAACATGATATTTTGGCATGTGTATCACATGCATCGCATCGCAAGTGAACGTAAAAAGTGACACTGGAGACTTCAAAGCTGCTAATATTAAAACAAATTGACGTGTTTTGAACGACTGTTTAATTGAATTGATAATAAAATATTCATAGCAACCCCTATAGTTTATGCTCCGTGAAACTTTTCCCTCCCAATACAATGTGAAAAGTGTATTTTATATCGTGTCTCTTATCAAAGCAATGTAGCACCACTTGCTTAATAATATGTGATACAGCTATTTCTGTTTGCTGTTTCCTTGGCGATTTATTATATTATATCATTATTCGGTATTAAGCACAAATTCCTACCAAAAGTTAACCTCAAACATGACAAAAAATGCATATTATTTCAAGGCCTTGTGAAGGATAATAGGAATACGACATCCATCTTTCATATTTGATTTTAAGATTTACACGAAAAAAGCTCTTATATTGAATGATTACCATGATTTTAGAATTACATTTGGCAGAAGTATTACACAGCCTGATTTCATCATTAGTGATTGATGCACATATAATGTGTAGTCTGTTTGTGAAGGAATTATGCATATCAGATTTCATTATCAACATTCTTAATTTCTTAGAATTTGAGTTGGCTCCATGTAACCAGCAGCTACTTTTGATGAATTCAGAAGTATATGGATCTGTGATCTCTATAGGTCATATGAGATTTATATTTTCTTTTCAAGTTACCCTAACATTACTTTTTCAAGCGATGATGCGATCTTCAGTTTGTTATAGGATTTCAATAGCATTTAGTGCTTTGGTCTGCAAAATACTAAATAGTGCACAATTAATGGAATCATTTTCAAGAGTTACTTATGGTATTGGAGTAGCTGGGACCATTACCTCCAGCAGCTCATAAGGGGATTTATCACTTTCCAGGGGTAGAGCGTTCCCAAAGTGTCCTAAATTTTCAATCAAAATGACAAAAAGTTAGATAAATCTCGCTACTTGCAAAACAAAAGATTCCAGGAAGCGGAAAATTTTTTGGAAATGATACACCTAGTTAAAAATCTATTCGGTTGCTCCCAGGGATTAAAGTTTTGAAACTTTTTCTGTTGTATTTCAAGGAGAATTGGAATGCTGGGACATATAAAAAAGGTTATTGATTACAAGATATAGGTATTTACTGGACACAGTAGCAATAATAAAACATTAAATCAAAAAGTACATCAAAAAATCAATTTCAATTATTATCAAACTACTCATATTATCAGGTATTATTTCAAATATTATTATTAAATTTGACAATTGAAAAACTTGACAGTTTATTATTTTCAACATAAAAATGAATACATTCAATATTTTTGTGTACTGCTGCTTTCATTGTGTCAATTTTGCTCATTACACAAACGAAGTCAATGTAAATGCATCCATTTTTGATGTATCCTATGTATTTAATTGTCAGCGGACATGCGTGATATTACCAAGAACAAACGGTAAGGTTGTGGGAAAGATTTGGGGTGCATACTTTAGGGTTTTGAAAATATTTAAAATAGAATGATAAAATTACGTCGAGTTTCAGGCAGGGGCTGATAAATCTGATTTATTGTTGAGGGGAGTTTTAAATTCCACCTGGCACATCCCAATCTCCAATCCTCCCACACACTCTGTCGTCACTGGAAAATGAATTGATATCAATAATAATAATAATAATAATAATAATAATAATAATAATAATAATAATAATAATAATAATAATAATCATAATAATAA
>JANVCG010045449.1:0-29212 GCA_025505365.1 Haliclystus inabai
CCAAATAGTTAACACTTGTTCCGTGAACTATGGTCTCATGGCACACTCGAGTCACTCCAGGAGAAAACTCAAAGGCGGAAATCACTCGCCGCGGCGGCTCGTGATTTTCTAATGCCTCCTCGTTTTCTCCTTACGTGCCTCTCGTGTGCCATGAGACCATAGTTCACGGCAAGTGTTAACTATTTGTTTACTAGTAAATGTCCATCATCGTTTTGGCTTTTAATGGTAAAGTATTGACTACCATTGACTAAGTATGTCATTCTATAACTGTTTTATTATTTGTTTGGTACATCTCCAAAATTTCTTTGGCACGTTCCATTAAATTTGAATAAATTCTGATGTATACAATAAAAATATTGCCCATAATATAGCTGCCTGTTTGTTATGTCCACTTCAAATATTCATTTCTATAGAATTTAACCTCCTCTATGCATCAAAGCGGAAGCATAACACAAATTGCGATATTAATTGTCAGAGTCCCAAAATATTTTCTATTTCTTATCACAAACTTACAAGATCAAAATTTTCACTGTTGAAATTTGATGTTGCTAAAGATTGGAAGGTAAAGAAATTCTCATCTTGAACCTTCAGTGTAGGCCTACAAAGTTTCTTTGTCATTTTCAAATCTTTAGACAGCATACCATGGCAAAGTCAATTGACATATCCTCAGTTGATAATTATTTGACTCTAAGTTTGCCTCAGACGCAAGAGTTTCAGCTTCAAACAAGGATCCTACATTCATGCAATGTCCAATGATTTCAAGGAAACTCATTTTCCAACAATTGGAAAGACTCTACAGTGAAACCTGTATATAACGGCCAGCTAAGAGAGGCAGATAAATTGGCCACTATATACAGGTGGCCTTTATATACAGGGTTGATTCAACAGAAAATATTATTTTAGACATTTCAAAAGTGACCATTATACACAGGTGGCCGCTTTAAAGAGGTGACCGTTATAACATGGTTTACTGTACTTAATTCTCCGTGGGCTCCATTTTTCTAACCATTTTTATTCAATCTCGAACGTGCTACATACATTGGGAATTAGTATTAGCATTATTAGTTTTGAATATTTGTGTATAAGAACTTTTAGTTTTGATTTGTTGCCTAGGAGCTTGATGACTCACGATATGTCTTACCAATTAGAAAAGGTCCAGATTCAATTTATGAGTCTCTGCAAGCATCTCCATTGAATCGTCAAAGTGTCACTGGTTGCGGAGCAAAACTAGAAATCGATCCTAGTAAATTGGAAATCATCAGACAACTTCACAAGGGTACATTCACAAATGTCTATCAAGCTAAATTAGAATGTGGCAATGATGATAAAACAAAATACTGCTGTGATGTAGCTGTGAAAGAATTAAAAGGTAAGTTTTCTTCATGTTCATCCTTAGTGTAACACCAATTATTGATATTGCCAAATCAATATTTCAGAATAAACACCATAGTAAAGAAGGTGTTGGCACCCTTTCAAACCTTGTAGGAATCGAAAAGGAATAAAAATTGTTGACAATATTACAATGATAATTATATGACCTTTTAAAGTACCAGTTGTTGCTTTCACTGTGGTCTAAAAATAATACTTTGCATGAAAGCAAAAGCTTCAATGCTTTTTCACTAAAATTTACCTATAAGACGTTTGTGTTTTTATGGTCAAATGTATACTTGCTTGTTTTTTCCTGATTGTAATTTCACCATCAATTTTGTGCATCTCCAGCAACACTTGTTCATACTATGTATTTATTTGCATTAATAAATGTGCTGTAAACAAACGATTATTCTTTCTAGAAATTCCAACTGCACCAGAAAGGCAGGAACTTTGCAACAAATTCCATGCACTAGCTTTGATTGGAGATCATAAGAACATATTGAGCGGGATTGGAATTGTTACCAAAATTGGTATGAATTGATAAATTATTTCTCTTTGTTAGTAGCTTATGTAATTAATTTCTATTGATTATCAAACTCTCTCTGCGATGTAGTATAGATGATGCTTAGGAGCATTTGTCATCTCCTAGGAAACAAATAAATTGATTAGAAATTTCAGCCAGGGATACAAAATATGTCATGTCCTCAGAATACGTAAAAATAAAATTGAAAATCCAAACATATGTATCGTTGGAGATTTTATTGTTTTTCTTTTACCTTTTCAGATCCGATAAGAATCATTGTTGAATATGCCCAACATGGTGATCTACTTTCATTTTTAAGGAAATCCAGAGGAATTGACGATGATTATTTCAATGTTCAAGTTGAGCCCAAAACATATTTGAAACAGCAAGACCTGATCCAATTTGGTATTGATATCGCAAATGGGATGCAATTTCTTAATCAAAAGCGGGTAAACCATTATTTTATGATTTGGCTCAGGTGCTTTATTGTGGTCACCTATAGCATGATAATTTTCTCATTTTTTGCTTGATTGTGGCTCTAAGAATTATCTATAGTACAAAGTATTAAACTGTATCATGGGCCTTTGAAATTACAGTGTCCTGCATTGTGTAACTATTTCTTAATGATAAACTTGTTTAATTCCCAGCCCTTGCTGTGCTGAGTCAAAGCCAAATGAAAGAATATTGTGATTCTAGGTTTTTAGCAAACACATCTGAACTGTAACAGAACAAACATTTCTAATGAACTTGTGTTTGTTGAAATGCTTGCACGTTTGGTCCATATGCTAGCCCAATTTAGTGAAAAGTAGAGAACAAAATTAGTGGACATTGTGAAACAACGGTAGCAAGCTATTACGAGAGGTTTCTCACAGTTTTTTGCCTTTAACCTCAGAAGCAAACTTGTTTTCATTTTTTACTCTTTGGAATAATTCCATACTATTATCAGTATATGGAAATTGCGAACTTCATTTACATTCATAGAAACAATACTACTCCAGGCCACATAAAATATTCAGTTAATAGACCTCGTTCAATGTGTGAATAGTATTGTCTAAGCTTTCATGGCATAAAATTTTCAATTGAGAAACATTTTGATCAAATGAAGTTTTTTTAATTTAATGGTAATGTCTTTCGATAATAGGTTGTAGAACGTTTAAGACTGACGATGCTTTATTATTTCTCATAGCTATCATTTTACATTTATTATATATTCATATTTCATAAACATATTGGCAGTTGTGTTGTAGTGTGTCATTGACAATTCATCAGTCCAAAGTATCTATTCAGCCTTGATAAGTTGTTGAAAGTGGGGAGAATAATTAGTTATCTTGAAGATAAACCAAATGTGTAACCAAGTAGATTCCAGCCAGCTCACCCCCATAAACTATACCGTAAGACCCAAACAGATTCTTATGTTAGCGATTTCCTAGTTGTCAGGCCCAATGTCGGTGTGTGGAGGGGCCATGGGGGCCTGTGAATGTGGTTTATGACCATTAGCCTGTTATTGTTTTCTGAAATCTGTCTCTGCTTTTCAATGAATGATAATTGCTGTGTGTTATTAACACAACAACTCATTAAAACTCATTACTGAATATATGAAATATAAGTAAAAAGTATATTGTGATTTTCTGGTGTAGCTTGTTCATTCATTGTTGACTGCCAGTTCTGTCATGTTGGTCACACAAGGTGATAATAAAGTGTGCAAGATTTCAATTCATGGGTCATTGAAAAGAGTAATAACAGTTCCTGGTCGTAACAGTGTAAAACAGGTAAGGTTTATTATTATTTATCAAGCAATCCAACATGTCAAAAATTATGACTGTATTTATCATTGAAAGAACGTGTTGTACATGCATTGTTGTAGGAGAGGGCAAATTACAAGTGGACTGCTCTCGAGGTTTTACAAAATGAACTACCTACCACACAAAGTGACATGTAAGTAAAAGAGTGCCCTGTATTGTAAGTATACAGTTACATGTGATACTTAAGTTGCTGTTGCTGTTTTGTCATGTAAGCATACACTGACAACCTATATCAATAAAACTCTATTTTATAAGATTTTAAATTCTTCAAATTCAATTCTGATTTGCTAAGAGTCAGGCAGCCGTGTCGTGGTATCGAACTTATAAGAATTCAAATTTTCAAAACTGCAAAAGATTTCAAAAATGCAAACAAAAAGTTTCTTTCGAGGAATAAATTGAGTTCAAAATGTTATTATATAATCATGTACAACCCTGATATGTAAGAGTAAACTTCTTAAGATGTTTATAAAGTAATGGTGAGGGCTTGTAGTTGACTGTTTTAAAAGATTTAATTCATCTTTCAAAATACAAATAATAGGATTGACGAACTAAAATATTATCGAAATTGCCTTATTGATGCTTCTCCGTGTTAGGAAGTATTGTTTTGATAAAAAATAATTTCACCATAGTTTATAAATGTTTGAATTGGCTTATGCAACAAACTTGCTATAAATTACACTCCATCAATCCGAGCAAGTGATTATGATTTTAGGCTGTAGCCTTAACACTGTAACTACTGCGATTCCTAAAGACTGTAAGTGTAGTGTGAAATATGCAAGACCTTGTCATACTAACATATTGTAACCATGTCTGAGGTGTTTTGACCATTTCTTCTCAGGTGGAGTTTTGGTGTTGTTTTATATGAAATATTTACTGTTGGTATGTACTGTTAGCTACATATTTGGTTTTTATAGCTAGATTAATATATTTATCGATACAGTAAACTCAAAAGCTGTTTTACTTATTTTTCATCATCCTGTGAATCTCTTGTCTTCAGAACTCATGATTTTGTTGGTATTTAATTTTAAACAAAAAACTATCAAGTATTTGAAGATTGTTTAGCTCTAACCAGTAAATTGTGTGTAATGCTTGAGATGCTATAATCTGCAACATTAAATGTTGGAATTATATGTCTTAATCAGGAAAAACCTATCTGATGAAAATAGAACAGGTTGTGAGTGAAATATTGTGAGCCAGACCATAGTAATTAATAATTTTTATATTGGTCATTGTGATAAATAAGTAGTTCTAATTTATGTGCAATCTGTTTCCAACCAGTCATGGCATTTTTCAGTCTATTGGCGGATTTCAGTCTATTTCGACCTTGATAAATTGCAGTATTTGTCTTTTTTCCATTGAGATTCAATTGACAAACAGCTGAGTTCAGTATTTTCAGTCTTTTGTAACCATTTTAAAATTTCATCTCCGCTTACAGGCGCTGTACCATATGTTAATGTGCCAGCAGCACAAGTGCTAGATGTCTTGAAAGTTGGAACAAGACTGGAAAAGCCATCATACATTGATGAAGAGTTGTAAGTATTTTTTGGCTCAGCAAGTCTTATAAAGTTGACAATTTTTGTTGAAGGGTTCTTGCATGTATGTAAGGTATCTGTGATGATATCAATGTGTATATACCAGGCTTTCAAAAGTATATTTATAGCTGTTTTTATCTTTTTCATGAACCAAGAGATTTCAAGAGAACTGTTTTCTATCTTTTCAGATTTAATGAAATGACATCATGCTGGCTCACCGATCCAAATCAAAGACCAACCTTCAGTGAACTATTGAAATTTCTAGAAAATTACCATAAGCAATGTAGTGTAAGTTGGTTTTTACATTTTGCAACCTATCATAGCAAAATAATGGTATCCAAATGTGAGTCCTTCCATGAAAAAGAAAGCGTAGTTCCAAAAAGGGCAATTGATAGTATATCAATATATATAGTATAGTATAGCACCTTCTCTGAAATTTCTGCTTCGTACATCTGCACGGCTTAATGACATGAATAGCATCTTTTGTTTGTCTTTTGTCGTTTAGCTAAACTGGTTTACGTAGCTTGGGTCTCCAGTACTGTATAATAAAATATAATAAGAATTTTCTCACACAAATCTTTCACAGTTTTCAGAAGCCTCTCACCTAGCTTTGTTTCTAGTCTCGTTATGATGTCACAACAAAGAAATTAGATTCCAATCGTTTCCTCCTAAGCCTGTCAACACAATTATACAAAAGGCCAAATATCTATGAGATTTCAAGATATTTTCTGCTACTTTTTCGGCAAACGATTCCTTTCTACTGAAGAACCTTGATTTCGAGGTCGAATTAAAATCATATTTTGAGTTAACCTCCTTATAATTTGTTTTTTAATTCATATATCTGTTTATATGATCTAATCAACACCCTTAAATAAGTAGCCCGAATATTTTCTTGTCTTGTAGAATGATACTGTGGCTCCAATACCACCACGACGCTCTGTGCAAAGTACAAAAGAAGATTCAAAGGTTCATAATAGTTATTCATATGATTATATTCAAATATGTATCAGTCTTAGCCCTAATATAATCAAAGGGTGTTATTCCATTCTATGTGACAGATATTCAAATCATTGGTTAAGCAATTACCAATTTTGGAAAGATGTACATTGGATAGCTTGATGTTTTCTTCTATCTTACCTAATTTTTTATTTATTGTTAGCCAACTATTCTATTGTTTATAAATTATGGATCTTTGATTGCTTTATTGTACTACTGTGGAACGCAAAAGACAATAATTGAAAAATGATGTGTATTCTCGCGGAATTAGCTCCCTTGCTTTCAAGTAACCATTTTCTTGGCCATTTGATAAAAACTTTAATTCCTGCAATGGCTACCTCCATTTGCTACCAAGAGTAAGCACAGGGTGTAATTTTTATTAGCAGTGATTAACAGTTTCAAGTATAACAAAGCTTTAGATTTTTTCAATTTTTCATCAACTGTATTAGATAAAAATGCTTATTTCAGCAAATGGCGAGCTCAATGGTAACAAGAGCTAAGGCATGGTGTATAATTTATAGGAAATGATTCTCAATTTTAAATATTATTAACAATTATTCAAGAATTTTCATCTTTTGGAACGGCATTCCCAAGGTGTCGCCGATTTGTGATCACCAGAACCAGAAGAATTCTGGGTTACCCTTACTACCCTTAATAATATATTGATCATATTTATTACAGACTGGTAAAGAACCAAACCTGTCAGCGCAGCCGTCACAATGTTATGATGACATTGATGATGATGTAAGCTATTTAACAGTTTAACAATTATTCGTTAAGAAAATGTGGACTTTGATTCTGTTAATCCTAACAATTGTCAAGTCATTCAAACTGCTAGGCTGTCAACTCTACATCAAGCAGTGACTGCTTCAAATCTGTGTTGGTCATATAATGTTAAGATTCCTGATATGCTGGTAATAGTGTTCAGGAAAATAGAAAGTCAACCCAAGGCCTAAACAATGCCTTGACTAGCCATTGCATTCTGAATTCAACGAAATGCTAGATCCAAGTGTCCATTAGTGTTGGTTGCTTTCTGAGTTTGCTATCTAGTCAATGTTGTTATATGTATGGGCTTATTATAATATTGTCCGTATGGTCTTAGTGCTCTAATTCCACTATTTTCACCATCTGAATGTAAGTCTCCACATTGGACATCCAGAGCATGGGAGAACTTTAGAAAGACACTAATATAATTTGAGTTACCTAGACGTTCTTGATGTATGTTTACTAATACATCAATGGTTTGCATTGACTCACTTCTCTTGTTAGCTTTATTTGCTACTGGTCTCCAGTTTCAGAACAGGTCTAGGGCCACCTTGTGATTGTATTAAAAGACAGAACACCCCGCTGTCTTTACATTTAGGATACAAGGGCTTTGTGACTATCTAGATGGGTAATTAGACGCTGTACAAGGCATTGTTCCTTAATGAAAATTCCATATATTGTAATGAAGTTTTTATCACCAAAATTTTTATAGATCACAATTCGGGCTTTTGTTTACAGTTATGTTTTCAGATTTTTACACCTCCCATAAAGTATGAATATTAGTGTAGAAACAGCTTATTTCAATCTCGCAAATGTGACTTATGTTTTCTAGAATTGAACGATTTATTCTTTTACTATTTAGATCACAAGACGAAACAGCAATGACCAATTACTAAAAGAGCAGGATAGTCAATATGATGACATAAAATCTCCTGTAAGTTCATTACATTCTTAAAACATAACCATGAAGCTACAGTGTTTAGTTCAAATGTGGCAAATGGTTATTCTGAATGAAACACATTAGAAAATACTAACCACAATAGAGAAGTGACCTGTATACACAGGTTGAACTCAATAGAAATTGACATTTTGAACAAATATGAAATTGCCATTATAGACAGGTGGCTGGTGTACAGAGTGACCTTTATGCACACGTTTTACTGTACAATGAAACCTATGTATAGTGGCGCTGTAAGATGTGGAAATATTGAACACTATGTGGAGGTGACCTTTCTGTACAGGCTGAATTGAATAGAAAATCACATTTGTACTAGCCTGCTCGCAGACTCTCCTGAATTTGAAACTCAGTGAAACAGAAGAGTCTGCTAAACGGCGGCCAAAAGCTTGTTGTGGCAAATTCAAAAGTGGTGTAGAAATGTGTGAAAACATTTGTCTTTCCAAGCTTGTGATTCGACGCCAAGGTTTTCTGGCGACGAATCACAGCCTAGGAAGGACAATAGCTGTGACCAATTATCACATCGTCTTTGAATTTGCCAGAACAAGCTTTTGGTTGCTGTTTTAGCAGGCTCTACTGTTTCAACAAGTTTCATTTTCAGAATGGCCTGCAAGCAGGCTACATTTGTACCATTGAGAAGTGACGTTTATAGACATGTTTCACTGTACCTTAAAATGATAATTATGAAAAGTTTCTATTATAGGCCAAATGAATATTAATGGTTTTGTAACAAAAACAAGTTTATTTTGTTCATGTTAGGTAGTCCTGCACCAAAGTCTGTTACACAACTCTTTGTGTGTTTTGTGAGCCCTTTCTATATTAATATAATTATATACTTTACCAAACAAAAATTATTTTGTCCTATATTTGAATCAATAATTCTCAAATTTGTCCCAATAGAGTGGCAATTCATCAAAAAGCAATTCTGTGGAAGAGTTATATATCGAAGTGAAACAGGATAAATCATCGTATGTTGAACCTATATGAAGTATGAGAGGAGGGAGTTGTGTCAGTTCATGATCAACAGAAGACATTGTAATGCAACATGAATAAAGGTTATAGACTTCAATGAAACGTTTGTGGTGCCAATTTCAGCTCTGCCATTACTAGATTCTAAGTTACACTTGACAGTGAAAGAGCTACAACATTAGTCTATCTTCTACTTGATTGGTAAGAGCCTTCATTACTCGTATCAATTGACATCAAATATTTGCTATTGATACATCAAGTCACACAAAAGCTATTTGAGGAGGTAAATTGTTTACGCTGTTCATTAAATATCTATAAAATATGTATCTTGGATATCAGGCTGTAATATACACAATATCAATTTATATTTTTAAACATGTACAGTGTATAACATTAATTAATAATTCAAAGCAGTTTTCATTGACATCTCTTGTACGCGTTTGCTGTGTAGACGGTGCGTTCAATTTGAAAAAAATGACCAAGACATAACTGAGTTTGCAATGTGAGTCAATCTGTAAAATGTGTTACTCAGTACATTGGAATATTTTGGCATGTGGACTGTGGTAACGTGAAACGTTTGAAGTTTGACCTTATGTAACTTCTTGTCTAGACATACACGGCAGCCTACTATTCAAGATAGTATTGTCCTGTGAAATGTTGTAACTATTGTGTCAGAACCAGATAATAGTGGAGTTAAATATTATCATATTTTTCAGTTTGTCTGTTTGCTCTGTGAATGCGATGTAACAGTATTCACCATGTCACATAATAGGAATTTATGCCTTCACAATAACAAGGGTGGGATATCATAATATTAGGTGAACTTTCATTGTAGTAAACCTAGTCTAGCATGAGGAAATCAGCTGATTTGAGTGATTCCATTCTCAAGATAGCCTGTTTGCAGACTCTTCTGAAAATGAAACTTGTTGAAACAGTAGAGTCTCTTGAACGGCTGCCAAAAGCTTGTTCTGGTAATTTGAAAGAGGATGTGATAATTAGTCCCAGCTATTGTATTTTGATTGTCTTTCCAGGGCTGTGATTCTTCACTGGAAAATCTTGGTCTCAAATCATAGGCTTGGGAAGACAAATGTTTTCACATGTTTTCAAGCCCCCTATGAATTGTCCTAGAACAAAGCTTTTGCCCAATGTTTAGCAGACTCTGTTTCACTGAGTTTCATTTTCGGAAGAGTCTGCAAGTCAGGTTATTCTCAAAACTTGTTTTCTTCTATATTGTGAAAAAAAAATGACTTGAAGTTCTTCACAAGTCGCTTCAAAAGAGTTGTAGATTTACAGCAATAGCTAAACCCTCACAAAAATTAAAATGACCAGCAAGCTTTGTATTGTTTTGCTGCCAACAATGCTGAATTGATGACACTCCATTCTGAAGTTGCATTGTTATCAATCAGAAAAACAGGATTTCACTTCATTTCATGAAATTGAGTTTGAATTCTGGCCCTAGATTACATACATTTTTGAAATAAGGCTGCTGGTCATTTTAGCTTCTTTGAGTACTGAAATCTATTTGGAGGTCAATGGATACTAGCACAGATGAGTGATTACCAAATATGGAAATAATCTGGTACAGTATTACACAAACAAAAATGAAAACTTCATAAAAGCAAATGCAATGACGTAGCAATTTATAGTCATCATATCAATATGAAAGTGACACAAACCAATCAAGTGGTCTTAATGTATGTAACAATCTGTGGCAATAAAGTTATACATTTTTATTCACAAAAGTCTTCCTTTCATGTTCAAAAAATCAGCAGTCAAAATGAGTCCACATATTCTGTTTGTGCTAAGAGTAATAATCATTTTATGTTTCAAGGAAGAAATATCCAATTTCCATCCAGGCATAAAAGAGGATGTTGATTATATTTGGTAATGAGAGATTGCGGCATCAAGCGGCAATTTTTATACAGATGGGTGTACTCATTCGAATACAATGTCTACATTTTGAAAAATTTACATAAAAATATATATCTCTGGGGATTTTTGTTTACTATCATAGTCGATCCCAATTTAGTTTCAAAGCCAAGTTGGCGATAACATCAAATCTACATCATTCAAAACATCTGAATTTAATGCTTCAAGTCCGCTTGATCCAAGATCAGCCTCGTTATCAAGAATACCAACATCGACATTTGTACTTGGCATGCTATCAAAAAATTCAGGTAAGCGTCCGTGTCCAGGGTTGACAGCTTGGTTGAGATTTCTTGTGTCGGTAGCACGTCCTCTCGGCACATCTTTCATTGCGAAGCCAACATCTTGGCCTGAAGGTGGCCGTTCTTCCATATCAACATCATCAATATTACTTAAAACATCAACGTCCGATGACGTGGGGGATAAAAATGCGCCACCCATACCATCAAGACCAGAATCAGTCGATTCAACACGGTTATGTATTCCGGGAAAACCAGTACCAGCTGAAGCTTTCCCATATTTTTCACGGCATAAATTTGACATCATAGAATCGCTACCAATGACTGGATTGGTGTCACCAGTAATTTGACGTTGTAAAAACATTTCTTGTTGAAGTATTTGCTGTTGGCGTTGTCTAAGTTTTTCTTTTTCCATTTGTAAAAATCTCATACTCAATTTCTGATTGGGGTTATTTGACATAGCTGTATTCTGTGTTGGCATACCTGCGGCATTTGGTGCGTTGAGACGCGGGTCAAACCAACTAGTTGACCTTGTAATATGATTGATGTAATACACTTCTCCATCAGATGTAACGGCTTGTTCCCAACCTTCAGGTAATGAGCCCAGATTTTGTCCTTGTGATGAATTTAATCCACCAGAAGAAGCCATTGAGGCTACTTTTATACGTGGGTCTTGCCATGAAGTGGTTCTTTCCAGATGACTATAAGAAAGAGGATGGAATCGAGGATAGCATATTATATAACATCAAATTTTGAAACAAAAAAATTAAATTTTTCTCATGGAATACATTGCACTTGGTTCTATACTTACAAATTCTATGAGTTGGTTTCTACATAAAATAACTTGGAATTTTGTAGCTATATTTGTGAAAAATTGAACCCAATTTGTCAGTTATGAGTCAATTTTTCTACTGGAGTGAACAAGTAATGCTATGATGCCATGATTCCTTAAAATGTGTGAACTAGCCTTTTTTCTAAATTTGAAGGTAAATTTCAGATAAATATATTCACTAGTTATGTTCAAATATATATTATCATAAGGTTAGCGACTATTTTGCGCTTTTGAATTTTGAAAATAATGATCAAAGCACCAAATGTCAGCTTTGTTTACCAATGATATTATTTGATCACTGTATAGGCTAAGTCAACACAAATATTTATAATTACGTTTAAGAATCAAGTTTGCATTTTTTATTCAATTTATAAAACAAATAAATTTTAAAAACCTTTATTGAGCAATCAGTACAAATTACGAGGCTCAATTTGGTTCGTTTACAAGAGAGATAGTCGGTGGATATTGCGTAATAGTCATTACCGAAATTTGAATACGTATTTACTATGTTGTTGTGGCATGGCCTTGAGAAGAATAAGTCAATCACAGTGAAGGATTGAAATAAATCCCATGGTTGTCATGTCGATATTATGATTATTGGCAGCCTATGGTCTTGTAGTGTGTATTAACAAACCCTGATGTTTATAGGACACTTCATTAGTTTTTGTCAAAAATTGAGTTCTTTTCAAGGCTTCCAAATACTTATGGCTTTAATTTCTAGTTAAATGCTTGCTGTGTTGGTCAGATTGAAGTTCAAAGTTAGAAATTTGGATACATTTGGAAATTTTGGAGAAGTTACAAATATTATGGCTTAAAGTAGCTTTTCAAATGCATGTTCAAGTTTACTGTTTTGATAATTTCGAGGTCGTGTGCCAAATCAATTGAAATAGAAAGACAATTAAACAAAAGCTTCCATTCTACAGAAAGAGATTTATAAACTTAAAACAAGTGAAGGATCTGAGAGATAATTCTAATGTAAATGAAGAATACTTGTCCCCTGCCCCATTAAAACGACAAGTTAATCGTAGTGAGCCCACTCACAACTTTCAGAAAAGGATGTTTGGATTAAAATTATTGTGGTTTGAAACGTAATAAAGGCGCTCAATGAAGGATATAATCTTTCAAATCCTAACCAAAAACTTCGGCGTGATATCACGGTCGACTATTTTCATTATGAAATAGGTTTTTGTGTGTGGATTGAGCGTATTTGCTTTCGACACATACATTTCAATATTTCATCAGTTGCATTGAGGTGTCTCAATCTACATCACCGAAAATGTGGCAGTGTTTGAATAGACTGATAATACCACACAAAATATAACGTTGAATAATGAATTAAAACAGTAAAGAATCAGGCAGGTTTTCTAACAAAATGGCTGAATAGTTTTTTTTCAAGACACGATACTCAAACTGCATATATTACAGGTGACTAAACCATAGATTGTTTGATAACTGAATATTGATGAAGTCTTAGACGCTTACAACAAAATTGTAAACTAAAAGTTTATTTTCATTTCAAAGAACAGGTCAAACTTAATCGAATTGATGCTCAAAACGTTGATGAATATTTCAATGCCTGGCAGGTCTAAAACAGAAACCAGTAGCTATTGAGCAAGACATAGACTTTGTGAAGAATTATTTTGCAAAAAAAAGCAACTAGCAAAACTCTTTTCAAGAAAGTGTCTTGCCAAAAACAGAACTTATTGCAAAACAAAACCCTAAGGAAATGTCATTATTTTGCTTAATACAAAAGAAGCATTTTAGATCTACCATACTTATG
Organism: Haliclystus inabai; assembly: GCA_025505365.1. Lineage (NCBI taxonomy): Eukaryota > Metazoa > Cnidaria > Staurozoa > Stauromedusae > Haliclystidae > Haliclystus > Haliclystus inabai. The sequence continues at coordinate 13,691 of JANVCG010045449.1, forward strand.
CACGGGGCATATTTTCGAGACATAACATTAGATAAAGAACACAACTTACTTGACAAAATAACGTTGTCCAGAAGGTGTAGTTCTCATCTCCCATCCAGCAGGCAATGGATCTTCCAAAGCATCATAAGATTGTGTCCTTTGATGTTGAACATTCAAACTACTTTGAGCAGCAGCAGATTGTTGCTGCTGTTGTTGTTGTTGATGATGAACGAGTAAACCAAGAGAAGCAGGCGATGATTGTGCACGAGAATGTGAGATAGTATATTGACAATCATCTTGTAAACCATACGGTGGACTCATCATTGTTTTTGGTGGTTTGAAAAACGAAGGCGGTAATTTTCTCATACGAAATGGCAACGAACGGCCCGTACCACCTTGATTTGTAGTATCTTTCGGATTGATAACAGCTCGAAAAAGCTGTTCCAAATCTGTATCAGAATCTTGTCGTACGTGTAAAACCACATTGCCTTTCATTTGTGTAGTTGAATCCATGATTAATGTAACATAAAATATACCAAATTATGATTAAATGTATGACTAAGACTTCAAACGGTAAAGCTAGACATTCGACCACATAAATGTAAAATAAACTATTCTACGTGCTTCCCACCGAAGAAAGATTAGATTTCAATCAAATTTGAGAAATATCAAAACGCCGATCTCGTGGACGATCGCTCATAAACAATAAGTCACTGTTCTCCACTTTACCAATGTTTATTTCTCTTCGCTTGTGATCTCCAACACTTTGAAATGCCCATCGTCAAAATGTGACACAGGGTGTGCCGTGACGTCATCTATAGGTATTCAACTTTGTTGCCTAGCAACCACCATGAAAGCGGAACTGATGACTTGCAGTTTGTCATTCTGTGCATCCAATCAACTGTGACATGTATTGTTTAGGTACAATAGAAAACTTTCAAACAATGAATGTTATCCTATTGTTTCATATTAGAGGGGATAACTATCTTACCGAAGATAAACTGCCTCAGACAATCTCGTAATAAACTCGTGAGAATTAAGAGATAATCAAGTTTCATCCTAGTTTATTAAGGAAATGAATAAACACAAAAAGCTAAATCCTAAAGTTGATTTTCAGCTCAAACATGACGGAAACGATCGATTTGGTATAATTCATGACGTCATGTTTCAACGCATATATTATGTGACGTCACAATCCAAGACGTCACAATGAAATCAATTTTTAATTTTACAATAGAAATTCAACCGAAGATGTAAGAAAAACCAATTGATGTATTGAATTATTATTTCAAACGTAAACGAGGTTAGTTTAGATATGGCTGCTCTTTGTAATCATTACATATTGCATAACATAATACTTATGATATTGAAACAGTCCTGATGTTGAAACTTTGGTTTTGAAAATTGAAAGGCTATATTTTACGACTAGGTTCTAAGTATATGCCTCTTTCGTCAACATGCAAATGGACAACCACATCACTCGTTCTTCTATCGAAAAGCTGCCAAACCTCTTTGTCAAAACTCTAGCGCACATTTCGTGATTTCAGCATTAAAATGATGAAACCATCGTGATCTTGTATTCTTGTATCAAATTGGCTTCGAATTTGCCTTTTGTCAAATCTAAAACGTCTATAAATAGCGTGCAAGGCTCGATGTCCGAATTCAGAAAACTTGTAAATACAGATACATCATCAGTCATTAAACTTTCTTATGATTTCGGAATCTGTAGTCTTGACTTTTGAGCTTGGGCTTCCTAATATCTCACGCAATTAAAACACGAATAACACACAGTGAAAAAAATCACAAATAAATTTTCTGAAATTTGTTACTACTAGAAATGCGACTTTCATGAACAACTCTGAGCCCACTCTCCATAATCAATCTGAAGAGAAACATCTTTGTGATTTTACCCTCACATTTAGTAAGTCTTAACAACTGCTTTCCACAGCTGTAAATGAAACGCACAAAGCCAATGCAATCAGACAGAATAGAAGTTCAGGCTTAATCATGAGACGGCAGAGCAGTGGCAGAAAACCACACCGAGAAACTTCTCTGCAGAGCAGAAATCTACGTAGGCAGTCGTCCGTTACTGAAAGTGGAATACAACATATGAAAAAGTTCCAATTTGTATCTACCAGTAAGGAACAGGAGAAGCCTCATGACATGACCATGTCATCAGCTTATCGGTCATCTAGATCGGCACATAAATCTGCAGAAAAGAGACGGTCGTCTTCGAAGGAGTTATCACTGTTGTCTGAATCAGATGGAAGTTTATCACCAGAAGAAGATATTGGAAAATGCTCCAAATTAAAGGACGGAGGTATAGTGACACCTGTGTATATGAACGGTCAGATATGCGATTTTGGAATGTTGACCGTTATAGGGAGGTGACCTTCATAAAAAGACCGAATTAAAGAGATTGCTTTTGCATATTAATTGGTGACCATTATAGACAGGTGGTTGCAATATACGGTGATCGTTGTACATCAGTTTTAACTGTTCTAATGGTCTTATTCAATCGTAAATCAATTATGTCTTCACAGTTTTACGATTACCTCTATAAACGATCACCTGTCTGAAATTTCCTCTCACTGTATCCAGTATAGCTCGTGTAGATGAATGGATACTTCATTGCGCATTATTTTGAATTGCCTAATGCTAAAATCGGATATCTGCAGTAATTCGGGAGTAATTAATTTCTCGAGCTATTCTCTTTCGGCAATTCAAATAGTAGCTTTGGAACAATGCGGAAAATACAGGATTTGCATGTACCTTGTGGAGGATTTCAAATGACAAATAGGATATGGCCTTCTACAAAATACAACTCTGCAGCACAGCTCACTCAATGTTCGTTCAACCTTGAATCATCAAATACATAACGAATTCCCTAACGAGCTCCATCTAATTTTTTGAGTTGTAATTTATGTTTCTCCAGAAACATGTCGCAAATGTGGGCAAACATTTGGTGACAATGGCGGGGGCATGCAAGAAGATATTTTAGCATCCAATTTACCAGCAGCCGTCTTAGCTGTTGCCAATCGAATGAAGCAATCTCAAGCAAGACGGTCAAGAGAGGCAACAAAATATGAATTAGATGCTATCTTGCATCGTGTTACTATGGCATTACATCATTTTGGTATCGATACAAGAATTACTAGCTCAGAATATCAGACTGCAGAAGATATATTAGTTTATAATGCACCAGAATTTGATATTGAACAAGAGAAGAGTAAGGTAAGTCACTGACAGTGTCTCTGCGCAGTTTTTGATTATAAATATGAGTTTTTGTTATTCCTGCTAGTGCTAATACAAACTTTATTAAAACTCTAAGTATAATATTTCGAAAACTCATAAAAATAGTAAGGATGAAATACTATTTCAGTAATAGTAAAACTTTGAATGTATAGAGTATTAAAAAATAAAATACGTACTTTTGGATTATTATCAGAAAATTCTACATAGCAAATTGGCCTGTGAACCAATGAACAGACGTTCCTTTATTTCCTAGTTTAAGTATAGGGCTGTTTATGTAGCCTAATCTTCCGATATAAAGTAGCATCCACTCTCTGTTGGAGAATCTTCAAGCCTTACAAATATATTCCTAAAGAACTGAGAATTAAAAGATTTATCATTGTTATTGAGTTTTAAAGACATCAAAACGGATGACTAATAAATCAAATGCAGACAGAGATTATTGATGTAGGTATTGTTCTGATAGTGGAGAAAAAGTGCTTTGTGGACCCTTAAATGGAGGGAGAGAGAATAAAGCTTCTATAGACAAGCATCGTGTCTGGGTTTCATACCCTCGCTTTGTAGTTGACAACTGACACAGAGATGAGCTACGATTAATTTCTATGGACATGGATGTCTGCATATGTATTTATAGGTTTGCAGGTTTAGTTACTCCAATTTTGAAAATGAGTAGAGGTCATTGTTGTACACGTTTTGATTAAAAGTTACTGTCAAACTTGCTTAATACGGCTCCTCAAGATCAGAGAAAATGAGAGACATTGAAAATGAGGCTTGGATAATCGACGGATAACAATCGAATGAGAGCTTGTATGGGGAATATAAAAGAGAGTTTATGTGGGATGTAATGTGATCAAAATTCTACCCTACTTTTGAATTAAAATGCCCGACAATGAAACGTTCTGCGTCCTTCTCTTATTTGAGCTAGGAAAGAGAATACAGTATAATCATCAATTTTTTTATTTAAGATGAAGAGAAAGCACAAATTTAAAATGCCTTTTTCTTTTTACAAAACGGAAATTTTGGGCTTGGCGAACTTTGGCTCTAAACCACTCTATTATTAGACAAGGTGGGACATTAAAAAATATGGTTTAATTAGCTGTAATCATTTTTTATTATGAGAAGCTGTTCATCTTCTAAAGTATTTAATGCAATTAAAAAAAATTTGGCTAAAAGCTAAGGTGTGATAAACGGATCAAAAATGAATACTAAAACATCAAAAGTATACTAAAAATGAGCTTTCTTTGTCGATTCTTCATTTTATTATCAATGTGTTCATTTTTGTTTGTGTGCCTTTTTCATTTAATTTACATTGTTCAGTATTCTAGCTATTATGACTCAAGTCACAATAACTTATGAATCAAAATTTTTGTTTTTCATCATTAGGCTCCTCCCTAGAGCGTCGGTGAACAATGCACCTTTCTCTTTTGTAGTCTTTTTACAGTTAAAGAACTCGAAAACGAATTCGTCAAATTAAAAAGCAAATGAGAACATCACGCTTGGATGATATTATTTGAATTGAATTAGAACTATAAATTAATTTTTGCAGCTATTTTATGGATTATTTTCGATCACTTAATGAGTTTGTAATCCGTGACTGATATAAGAAGATAATCCATTTTTAAAAGGATAATCGTATTATTATGTACTGCTGTTTGACAATCACAAACAAAAGTCGTTCTCAGTTGATTTTCAAATTAAAACACTACGGGGTACGGGGCAAAGATATAAACACTCATTCTATTCACTAATCGTTATTTTCCAGAATTCAAAAGACGAGTTATTGAAACTTTGCATACAGATTGTCATTTTTTGTAGTGTTTATATCAATTCAGCATAATACAAGTTGCAGGTTTTAGTTTAATTTGGTGATAATTTTGTGGGATTTTGAATTTTTGATTAAATATTTTCTTTTGCATTTATTGCAATGTTTAATAACACTGCTATTCTGAGTTTTGAAGCTCTAACGCACACTTGGTTCGAAGTTCTTTTCAAAAGTTATGGAGGCAATATACCTTGCAGATTTTTATTCAAGAATTGACAAAAGGGATTTCCCTAACAAGCATTGCACTATACAGCTTCTCTACACGCATACTACTATACATATATATATAGCAGCAGACAAGTACTTGTTTCTGGCTGTTATCCGTCATCAGTACTGCTCAGTGAGGCCATAAGGACTGACTTCGCCATTACGGCTAGGTCAGGTTGAACTTGGCAAGTGGTGAAAACTATATATATATATATGGTAAGCTATGTGAGAAACATATTTGCACATCGCTGATAGAAGCAGCAGTGTAAGCTTCAATAAATTTGTCTGCCATGGAAGTAATATCCCAGTTTATGGTGAAAAGTAATCATTGTTGGCTTGGATAGCCACTGCCTCATCAACCTTTAATATATTATGTCATAAAAAGGCTGATTGTTGTTAGCCATGTGATCCCTCTTCACGGAGTTGATCTACTCTATCAAGGTGCATGCTGTAAACTGAGAACAAAGAGTAGCTTTCTATATTCTCGCTGGGGGAAGGTAATCTGTGCTCTAGCCACATTTCCATGAAAAGTTTTGGAAATCCTGAAAATCAAATCTCAATTATTTTCAAAGAGTCTCGAGAAAGGGAAAGAAATAAAGAAGTAGTCCTGGGCCTGCACTGTGTCGAAGAAATCGAAGTTAACTTTAGCGAGTTTCTCCTAGAGTAATATTGGGATCGTAATGAAATCTCTCTTGGGGACTGTGGTTCATCAGTATACAAGTCCAGCTTCACCACCACCAGTATTGACCTTAATTCTGGCCTTTTCACATTACTGTTACACCAAAGATTATATTGTTTAAATAGGTGTTGACAAAATGACTATACTCATTCTTGGTCAACTTTAAACTTAGACAAACCTTCACCTCGAGTGCATCGTGCATGGGCAGATCGAAAGTCCGTATATAGAATTTTTTATTTTCACTCCAAAGTTTATTTCAATTATTAATAACTTTTCTCTCCATTTCTCCAAAAATGTTTGCAGACTATGGTAGTATAGTCGAAACATTTGCATTGATATTTGATTGGTTGAAATTTGTATGGTTGATGCTGTATAGCAGTGTATAATACCCCCTACTAAACAGGTAAGCATAATGATGTGCAAACTATTAACTTTCTTAATTTACAGAGAGAAACACGCCACAACGTGCTTGAAACAATGAAAGGCTATAGCAATGCGTGTGGAATTCGTCAAGATCTAATTCGAGACCTAGGAGATTGGTTTGATAAAATTTCAAGTCCAGAAGAAGATGAACTATTGTCTGAATCACCTACACCTGTTGATATTTTTGATTCAACTCATCGCCAAGTAACAGAAGCATTTGAAATAGCTGAAAATGCTGCAGAAAAACTCAAATATTTAGTTAATCGTGTTTTCGCTGAAGAGATAAGTGGTGCTCTGTCAAAAGATGATTTGGTTGAGAGTAAAGACATCGATGCAGAAGAGTCAGAGAGTAAAAGTAAAACGAAGAAGTTTTATACCGGTAAGTCTCGATCCTCTTGAACCATCAACCCAGGACCATCAAACCAATGCTGAATATACAAACCCGTAAACTTATTACTATTTGACAAAGTTTACAATTTTTTCTTTAAGTATTTTTGGCCAAAAAGCCAAAAAGTTCCGCCACTTTAACAGAGAATCATGGACTTCCTAAATAAATCATGGACTTCCATTCAAATCACTAATCAGGCTGCACAGAACTATTATAGCAAGTAAATCAAAAACTGTATTTATTGCCTGTTAATTTGATCCATCAAATGGCTGGTATCTCAATCGCTGATTCATGATGTTTTGTGGAGAGCTGCTTTATTGCACGCTCAACAACCAATCAGATTTCCCGGAACTAGCACGTCATTTTATAACCATGCCGCCGGAGCAAGGTTTGTTGGGAGCCCAGCAGATGCAGCGGAAACAGCCTCAAGCTACATCAAACATCCAGCATTTATTTATATATTCTTGGAGGGTACTGTTACAAAAATATGCAGTTGGATTTTTGAAAGTTCACGGCTGGAGTTGAATCCGTTTTTCATCCGAGTATTTCTATGTAAACATTGGCCATCAAGCAACCATACCGTTCTTCCATGACAGTTTCCAGATGTCAGCTGCTCAATTACCTTACCTGTAAACTCTTCTGATTTTGCCTTTTTCTCCTTGTAGATGTTGAGCTTCAAGACACAAGGAATTGGAAAATTGCATCGCGATCAATAGTACAAAATTTTGATGAAATAATTCGAATTTCTCATGGCAGCCAAAGCAAACAGTTACTTCGACAAAATCTGAAACAATTTCGTGTTTTCTCATCGGTCATCGATAAAAAAGTTGAAGAATTGTCTAAAGTTGATGCACAATTTAATGAACGCGGTATGGCTTTGCAAAGAGCGCTGAAAGATACCGAGAAAAATAATGAATTGCGCAAGAGGGACCAATCGAAAATTCATATGTTGGAAAACGAAAATGCTATGCTCTGGGAAAAGCTGGTAAGTCTTGGCGTAATTTTGTTATTTTGGCAGTAAGCATTTTTTTTTCATTGAAATATACAATTGATGCTCTTCCTGCTTGTAGAATACCCTTCAATCTAGTATTGATAATTCTGTTCTGATTGCTAAGCCTGAGAAACAAGCACGTGAAAGACGTATGTCAACATTTCTGCCATCTGCAGAAGGAAAATTAGCAGTTCCTAACAGCGTCAAAGAAGAATCAGATGAACAGGATGCAACAACGGCCAACCGAGGAGGTATAACTGTCAAGGGGTCTGTTTTTCATTAGACATTTCATTTGTCATTGCACTTCGAGGGTAGAAGCCTGCCTTTTCGTGCCTTTGTAGCTCAGTGGTTAGAGCACTGGTCTTGTAAACCAGGGGTCGAGATTACAAATCTCTCCAGGGGCTTCTTCTATTTACAATCAGATAAGATATAACTACCTACCTACCTGTTTTAACATTATTTCTCACATCAAACCCACACAAAGAAAGGAAGCCGAAGAAAAACCACAAAGATTGTAATGTAAGCATCCAATTGTATCGATAGAAGTTTTTTGTTTTTTGTGAGACTCAATGTAAAATACATGTCGATGTTTTATCTGACTGTACATAGAAGAAGCCCCTGGAGAGATTTGAACTCTCGACCCCTGGTTTACAAGACCAGTGCTCTAACCACTGAGCTACAGAGGCTTGTATATGGGGCCCTACCCTCAAGATTCAAATGGTGTGAGATGAAAAGATATTTTCCTTCTTGTTTCACTATTGAGACTGAAGTGTAGTTTTCAGAGAAACAACAACAGGTCACTCACTCATCACAGAGAATGCAATTCTTAAGTGCGATACCATAATAGCTCTGGTGATTTAAAATTTCTTTGCCTCGTTTCTCCCATTTCTTAATAGTTGAACACATTCAGCGCAAGTATTCTTTGGCACCTAGTCCTGCACCAGAAGTGATCCCTGAAGAAGACTCCCCGCTTAATAATGAGCTAAATAATATTCGTCGAGTATCCAACGTTGGTCAAGGTCGACGCATGTCAATCTCTGAAAGGAGAATGTCATTGGCACAAGGGAAGAAAATCCCAACAGTTGCAGAATCTGCTTTTCCAGAAGAAGAACAGCTAAATGATGGTAGTTTTACTATTACTAATGAGAATACACCTGCACCATCAATAGATAAAGTTGATTCAAACGTTGTGAAAGTATTAGAAGATACAATTAATACATTGAAAATGGATCTTACAGATGCAAGGGTAGGTGTGGTTGTTACCTGTTCAAGTGACAAATGAAATTCCCATGTTCACGCTCAATATAGTCTGCACGCAGGCTAACTCAATAACGCATATAAAAAATTGAAAACACCTTTGATGCCAACTTGCAATATCTGTAACTATTTCAACATATATTGATACAATTGATTGATATCTATCATGATGAGAAAAATGCTTGCATTTCTCAGGCACTCTTCTTTATACCTCTGTTATTGGAGTAAAACGTTTCATTCTCCAGTGAAGCCCAACTTGATACTTCGACCCAATCTTTTTTGATGCTGATATTGATAATACAATAAAATTCAACCCTGCACTATAGCTGAGCACAAACTGCGTAGAATTCATAAGACTGGTACGCTTCTCGTATGCAAAACGTACTTAATTTTTTCCGTTGTAGAGGAATATTGAAGAACAGGCTTTGAAAATCAATGAATTGGAAGAAGAAATTTCAAGAGCAGGTAATATACCAATTTTACAAAAAGTAAAACCGAGTTGCTGAATTAACTTCTAATTTGCTGTGACGTTCGATGCGAATCGATAAAACTAATATCCCTGCATTAAATCCCATATATTATCAAATAAAAATTTGATTTCTTCATACATTGAACATGAATTCTAAGATATACCTCCCAGGTTGTATAAGTAATGTAATTGATCAATCTAGATGTATGGCAAACACCAGTACTTTCAAATAGAAAGGCCACCTTAAATGTTTCACCCCGTCTTTTGTTAGTCAGTTGTAGGTCAAGCGACTCATGAAAGCCATTTTTGAGCAACCCAAAATGAAACAGAAAACAACAACAATAGAGCTTCTCCCTTCATAATCGTTAGCTTTCGAAAAATTGTATCCCGCCATGCCCTTGACAATGGATGACTCTGGTTAGGCTAATTAGAAAAGTCTGCACATTTGCATTCACAGTTTAAAAAATCGGAAGCCTTTGGATTAAAAAATGACTAGATTTATATATAGCTACCGATTTATTAAACGCTCCACTGGAGGCATCAGGTATTTTGAGAATAAACAAGATAAATGGTAGCATTTCAAAGACGAGCTCGTCAAAGATCTATATTTTCTCGTGTGAGAAATGAGCTATGCTCTGGTTAGTTGTTTGGTTGTACCCCGTTGGTACGTGGTCAGAAATGCAATCTATCACTTGTTCTATATTTCAAGATAAATTAGATGATTACATTGAAGAGCTAGAAAATGCCAAGGATAAATTAGAAGAAGCAATGATTGAATCAGAGAAGAAGAGCACTAAAACAATCGGTGATATGACAGAAGAACATAAACTTCAGGTACTATCTAATCAAGTAGTTATCTCTATCATGCCACTACGTAATATCGTAGTTATTGAGCTTATAGATCATTACTTCATTGCTTGGCTTCTACGGTTGCTTAGCGATGGCTGAAAAAGAATAGTTGATATGCTTATGAAAATTGAAAGTTAAACTTGATCTTCGGACATAATAATCTTTGCATCATTTAATTAAAGATTTGTACTACAGTTATTAAGAGCAACAGCATCGCATTACATACAGAAACAAGGGTGAAAACAAGATAATTTATAATCCAATTGATGAACATGTTTTTCATGTAAAAGTTTTTAAACCCATGCACTTTCTTTAAGGGTTAGTTTGATGACCAAGCAAAGAAAAAGCTTGTCACTGTTTTTTTCGTCGCATTTCCATTTTCATGGGAAAATAGAACGTGAATTTTGATTGGTTATATCGTTTTTTCACATGCGAAAAAAGTTACATAAGTAAGAACACTGATTGGCTGGGCTACATTGTTCGGCGAAAAAACGGATGGAAAATATGTTCATTGTTTCTTACTAACACTATAGAATAATGGCAAATATTCAAATTATTAAAATTCAAGATGTAGATGTTTGATATCTTCGAAACTGGAAGATCCACGTTGGATGATTTCCCCATATTTTGTACTGAGAAAAAATTAACATTTAAAAAAGTGCAACCGTTCTATCATGGTTACAAAGCCCCTGGAGAGATTTGAACTCTCGACCCCTGGTTTACAAGACCAGTGCTCTAACCCCTGAGCTACAGAGGCACGCTGCATTACCGGGTTAAGTACAAAGAATTAGTGAATTCCAGATGTAATGATCCGTAATCTACATGAATGGTTAACTGGACAACCCATCAGATTGTTTGAAGCATGCAGAATTGAAGCCACAATTTCACGTACGTGATGACCATATTTGCATGATCAATGACAATTGGTATTGACTTGGGGATCTTTGTTGGAATCGATTTGTAATATTTTTCATTAGCTCTAAATTCGCCGAAGTCAATAAAATGATGAATGATTTTCTTTTTGATTATAATTTGATAATGTTGTGGTGTTAAAAGAGTATACGAGACTGTTCTGATTGAAGATATTAGTCACGTAAAAGTGAAAGGAGATCCAAAAGAAACGAGACTGCCATGTTGCGCCACAGTATGTTGAGCATTAGTCTAGCAGCTTAAGCTTTCTCAGATATTATATCAAAACTTCATAGTTATTTGATGAACCTTGTGTTATAATATTGCATAAGAACATTTCTATATTAGCGTGAATTTCTGAATTAAAGTGCATAACTTTTAGTAAAAAATTGAGTCATTATGGTGTTCTCTAAAATTGAATCAACAAATATTGCGATGGGGCCTTTCTCTTTCGGACCTGATTAAATGTCTGGGAAATACTATAAGCAATAGAAGTATTACTCAGTTATTTATATGATATCAAATAAGAAAGCAGAATTGAGATTACAATCAGAAGCTAAACCAGCCAAACAAAGCATCCTAGCTCTCATCAATCAACTATAGCGTTTACTGATCGAAGTATTCAAAGAGTAAAATAATGTAGCCTATATGTAGGACAATTGATCCATCCATTTTAGGTTGAACATTACCAAAGAAAGAGAGAAAAACTGAAATCGGAAATTGAAATTCGAGATGAACAGATCAAGCATCAAGTAAGCTGTAATAATCAACCTCTGGACGTTTCAGAAAGGATGTTTTATGATTGAGAATGGCTGTCTTATATACTGTCTTTCTTGATGACTGGGTGTTTGATAAAAGCACTGAATTCGCTCCAATTCGTACTACTGTCTTTTTTCAATATACTTTAGTACTTCAATTAGTAACGTTATCTTTCTTAGGATGGATCATCGTCCCTCTTTGGTCTGTTAGGTATTATCAAGTAAGATTTCCCTGTGAACATCAGCTCCATCCCTATGATAAAGCAACCCAGATAACAATCTCTCCTAGATTAAAGTGTTTGTTTCACGCATTCAAATATTTAATCTGCCTTTTTATCTTGAAAACGTAGATTTATCAAATTGCCAGCATTGGAACCAATTAATATATAATCATCAGTAGAATAATAATTCCAAATAATGGTCTCCGCCATTTTCAATAGTGATAAATGCCATTTTCTTACTCAAACAGGCATCAGTAAATCAAAGTTTGAGTTCGTATACATGGGCATGGCAAAGCACAAATCAGACTAATTATAGTAAAATTTCTTTCTTAGGACAAATGCATCGATGAGCTTACTTCTGATATGCAACGTATCTTAGAAGAGAAATTAACGATGGTATAATTATTGATGTGATTTAATAATTGATCTTTTCAAGTCATAGACAAAGAACCCAAAGAAGATTTGTTGAATCTACACTCTATTATTGCTTTTCAATATGTTGCACCTTAGCCATGATAGTTCACACCAACTGTGAGCCATAGGTACCAAAGCCACAGACCTGATTGGGATAATACTCAATGTGGAAGAGGCTTCGAAAACAGTCGCCTCTAGATAGGGTAACATTTCAAAATCAAATTTAGCTAAGCTCTAAATCCTTGTACGCTTATCGAGCTGCAAGAGCCACCATATGTCAGTTTTCAGGTCAAGCTTTATTAAAGTAGAAGAACTATCTTCAATCTGATTGATATTTCATTTTAGGAAGAGGAAATGCGGAAAGAGACATCAAAACTTGAGGCACTTCCCACACTTACAAAACAGCAGGTATACTCATTTTAAGATAAACATTACCAAATGGAAGCCTTTATACACAACCCAAGCTATGTTTAAGGAATAGCTAGCTAAGATAAATCAATCATGATTGCTTTATCAGATTTTGTATTAATAGAATTATCTATGTACTTTTGTTATCATCATAAGGCTGTTTCTAGAGTAAAGAATCAATATGAAGCTGAGTTGCAGCGATTGCGAGATTACCTTGCTAAAGAGCAACAGAGGTATGCTTCATTTATCATCAAGGTTTTCACTAAGATAAATTTCAATGCCCATAGTTAAGCAACATAATCCAATTTCTTCACATCTGAGATATGTTCACATGAGTGAGTTTCTCAAATTCGTAGATTCCAAGCAGAACTACGCAAACTCCAACAAGAGCAGAAAAAAGACATACAAAGCATACACAAAGAGGTATAGTAGAAGTTGATTCCTCTTGCGGCCTGCACTGTGCGCACTTGTCGTACTTATTCTTACGCAATCTGGTATGTTGATGCAGAGTTTGCAAATGCTTCGCGCTGTAAATCGTTTCAAAGACTCAATTGCAAGCATACTGGAGAAAGAATGTAAGGATTGAGATTCTTATCGCAATTTTTCAGATTGATTTCTCACGAATAGGGAGAATTTCATAATGGTCTTCATTACTTTTTATATCAGCTTTACTCGAAGAGGCATATGAAATGCGACAGCTGGAGCCACTTCCAATGGATACATTTGGGGTAAGTAACATACGAGAAAAGAAGATGAAATAGAAAAAAAGAGAGGATGATACGTTGATGCTCATTTTCTTTGGTATCCATAGGGTACAGCTGAAACTCGACAAATGCTGTCCAAAATGGCTCTCTCTGCCACAGAACGTAAGTTATTCTCTTTATTAATGCCTATATCGTTAGATTCAGAATTGGTTGGGCTTGTCTATGGGAATCAAAACTGTGTGTCATTCATACCCGCTTATGCTCCAGAAGCTCTGTTCATCAAACCCAGTAGGCAAAAGAGGGCAAAGCTACGAGCTATTATGTAAGCTGCGGGGTTTTACATCTGCTGAAGCTATTGTGAACCTTCATTTTCTGAATCTCATTTCAGTTCTTATTAATTTGGAAACAAAGCTATCCAAAGCATTACTGAACAAGGTATGTCAGACTACTACTTTAGTATACTTATGTCGGATTGCCATTAACCCAACTATTGTATTTCACAAACGTCGTTTACTGCTCTTTTACAATGCTTTTGAAGTTTCGCTTAATTTTCTATTATAGAGACTCGAAATAAAGGATACGACTGCAGCTAAAGGATTTGTTCTACGAGATCTTGAGGTTTAAAAATATTTTCACCGTTTTCTATCAAGTCAAGGATGAAATTTCATTTCATGCATTTAGGACATTGTAATTTAAATTTGTCGTAGGGTCAAATGGATAAATTGAGAAAAGCAAAAGAGAGTGGAGCATTGCAATATGAAAAATTGAAGAAATACGTAAGAGTTTTGATTTAACTAGAGGCCATTTGTTGAGTTGAATCATATCACTATGTTATGGATCAAATAGCAATGAACCATGCCGCTCATTTTGCAATACCAGTCTTTTTTCTATCGCATTACGTAAATCTAGTAAGTTTGATAAAATAGAAGAATGCTTCAGTTAAGAGATTATTTTGGGAAAATCATACCCTTTCCAGTTACAATTATATCAATATTTGTTCACGTAATTCGGACTCCTGGAAAACCTCTTTGATCATGGCAATGTTGATTCTTATAGCTCCGTGATAAAACGAAACATCTTGTAAAAGCTAACATTAAAAGAATACGGGATAGTGTGACCGCAGAAAGTTTTGGTTGCTTGCTGATAGTCCAGCCAATTACCCAATAGGATAAGGAGCTTTCGTTTCGATCTTTTCAGAAACCTTCAATAGAATCTAATCTACTCTATTAACTCATTAGGAAGAACGACATCAAACTTTAACAGAACGCTACAAAGAGCTAATGAATAACCATTTGATGTTGCAAAAAGAGCTAATGCCTTATAGGCAATTAATTGAGCAACATATTACATTGCAAAAAGAACTCACAATTTTGTAAGTATTATGGTCTACAAAGTTCAACCCAAGCTCAATATTGTATTTAAAATGTAAGACTAACCCATAAAAATGAAGGTGTTATATTCGAATAGACATGTCTATTTGTATGAGAAAATAAAATTCATTGACAAATATCCCTCTATTTCATTAGTATATCGGATAAAGTCAAATCTCCTCCGTCTTTCTCCTCCGCCAAATCTCTCCTCTTTTTTGGACTTGGAATCATCATCTTGCATACTAGTTGCACAGTAGACTTTCAGTAATCGCTCTTAATTTCGGTTTTATTCATAGAAAGAAAAGTATGATGAATGTCAACAAAGATAGCAGTTCGCAAAAACAGTAAGTTTCTAGGTCGATTTCTTCTTTTTAACATCAAGGCAGTTTGATAAGGGCAGTATTTTAGGAAACAGAAAAACA
>JANVCG010045449.1:29312-41758 GCA_025505365.1 Haliclystus inabai
TTAGGAAACAGAAAAACAAAAATAGCTATCTTGATTTAATCATTTACTTCTACCCTAGGATGAATTTATATAAGTTTCTAGGTCGATTTCTTCTTTTTAACATCAAGGCAGTTTGATAAGGGCAGTATTTTAGGAAACAGAAAAACAAAAATAGCTATCTTGATTTAATCATTTACTTCTATCCTAGGATGAATTTATAACTATACATGCATGCACGATATCATCTCGCTATATAATATTTTTCTCTATTCAACCTCTCCTGTTAGTTGGGAGTTAAAGCACCCAAGGTGTCTTGAACTCTCCTTTTAAATTACAATTGAATAATTCTATTTTTGAAATCAGGGATTATGAAAAAGATCGAGATGAGATGATGAGAGCAATGCAAGAACAACAAACGGTTAGTTTCAAAAAGAAGAAAAATGAAGGATGACTTGAATAAGAGCTTTGAGAACAAAATTTACATAGGTTCATCAAAAAATGAGTGAAATATCTCAAAGTATTAACAAGTTCCAAGTAAAATATCAGGAAGTGCTGAAAAGCATTAATGTTGCAAAGAAACTATTTTGCAAATTAAATTGATGAGTATTTGTTTGACTCAGTTAATGACTGTTGCTACTACGCAATCATGAAACAATTATAAATAAGATGGATCTAACAGAAGATTGATTGCAAATAAGATAAACAGTTTTCATTTATTGATCATGTAGGTTATATCCAGTTTGAGAGCAAGACAGAAGGTTCAAGAAGAGGTACAGATTAAGCGAATTTTTTAATATTCATATACTTTAAAGCATAACCCTGAAATATATGCACTAAAGGGGATGTCATGTATTGTGGAGGTCTATTCGTGATATTCCTGCAGGAAACCAAACCTTAACCATAGTATATGTGTAAAAACCATCTTAAGCATCGAGTCTTCCCGCAATCGTATCGAGGGTGGCGTGTTGAAGAATTGCAATGCTATCGGATTAATACATCACTAAAGAGGATAAATAATTGATAAATTTGAGAATTTATTCTAGCTTTCCGATATTTTGAGTTGGGGCAAATGAGGATATTTCTTCAAATTTCAACAATTGATCAAGTGATTCAATTCTTGTTTCAATTTATTGGTATTGTTTTGTTTTGTCTCGTTGTTTTGTGGGGGTAGTTTGTATCATAAAGCAAACTCGCTCACAGAGACTCGCTAGTTCGCTTTATGATATTTCTCAACCCGTGAATACTATCCATACGACGCGATTTCCATGTTTTATTTTCTATAAGCAGCAAATATCTATCACATCTATATCTGACCTGATGAAGATTTCGTATCTGAAATGGAAATATAATCCACTTGGATATTTTTGCGGCACCCTTCTTTTCAAAATTGCTTTCTGAGGTGCTTTGCCACTATCTTTTATGTTTTGCTTTCTCTCCAAAAATTTATTAATTAACTATTTGAAGAACAAACATCATTTGTAGATTTGAATCCAGATATTTACTTTCATTGTAGATTCATCAACGCGATGCTGAAAAAACTACTGCTAAGTACTACACATCAAAAGATGATCAGAAACGAAATATTGACATTCTCAACGAGGCATTTGATAAAGACAAGATATCATCCGAAACACACGAGGTATGTTTACTGCTAATGTATGTGATGCATCCAAATAGGTTGCCACGATTTGGAATGCAGGAATCTGCAAAACTTCCTCAGTGAGCGGATCTGCACTATGTTTTGGATCAACTTTATCAATATTACTTGGAAAACTGTCATTATTCTTGCCTTCAGAAAACAGTTGATCTTATTAAGAAAACAATGGATCTACCGCGTGTTCGGTTTATTCATCTCGTACAGCGGTACATGGCGCATGTGCGCTTGAAAGCTTTGAAAGGTGAGTGTGGCAATAGAAATAATCTCAATTCTTTTGTCAAGTATATGCACATAGTAATGAAATGTTGCAGGCAACAGAATTGTCAAAACGTGGGTTGCTTTAAATCATACAGCCTCAGGGCATATTAAAGTGGTAATTCAGACTTCAAGTAATTGATAATTTTGAAAGCGCCCAAAATTATTTCTTAAAATCGTATTTCAAACTAACTGTACATAAATTATTAATCTGCCGTGAAAGAATATAAAATAAAGTCTGTAAAGTATAACGTCGTCACTGGTTATCAACAGAAATGACAGATCCTGATTTAAAAGTTCACTATGTCGTCTTATCAACTTAATGTTTGAAAATTGAAAACCATGTGTTTAAAATCTAACTGATGAACGTTGACTTTTATTTCAACCAGAGGTCATGACAGCTGCTCTCGGGAAGTACAAGAATAATATTCGTCTGACTCAGTACGTCAATCAAATGGAGCAGAGAATCGATGAGGTAACAAACACAATATGTATGAGACCCAAT
This sequence comes from Haliclystus inabai, assembly GCA_025505365.1. NCBI lineage: Eukaryota > Metazoa > Cnidaria > Staurozoa > Stauromedusae > Haliclystidae > Haliclystus > Haliclystus inabai. Next base: position 31,709 of record JANVCG010045449.1, read on the forward strand.
ATTCTGTTTCCAGAAGAAATCGCTTCTGTGATACTGAACAGAGTAAACAATGCATTCGATAGCCTGTTGCTCCATTCTAGTTTTGCAGTTGCTAAACATTTCGTTTTTGATCGATAGAAACAAAAGAAATGGGAATCGCGCAAGAAACAACTCGTTAGCCTCCGTGCTGATGTTTACGAAAAGTTGATGACAGCGTATGTATAGAATATAGAAAGCCCGAAATCAAATACCAAATATCAGCTAGTTGGAGTGTAAAATAGAGTGTCGTAAAGATTTACACTTTGAATCATGAACATTCTGTCTCTACTTTGAGCCAGGAAGGCATTTTCATTAAGCTCAGATAGTGTCAAAAACGGGCAAAAAAATGCATCCGCGGTATCAGGATGTTCGAGAACAGTTATTTTGATTGTAAGTCGCAATACCGGATTGAACAAAGGTTGTGATAATCTTCAGGGAAAAGATTTGGATCTATATAGCATTTCAGGTTATTTCCATCAGTATCACTTCATACATAAACTGCTTTCTCATCTGAACTCAAGAATATCGAGGAGACGGAAATGATTCCTTTATTCAAAAAGCTAACATTATCCAATTTGCTGTTTGATTTAGAATGAAGAAGGTGACAAACGAAGCAGGTATCCTTCTCATCCAACCACTATCAAAGCAAGGCAAAGTACTTGGTCCGTCGCACCGGAAACAGAAACGGATGCTATTTGGGCCATCTGTTGATGAGAGATTGGGGGTTCCTGAAAGTGTTGTTGGTAATAAGATCAACGCATTTATGCACCAGCCTGCAATGTGGAAGGTAAGTCGGTCAATAACATCTTGATGTCAAACATTTGGATAGAGCCACGCCACCAGCGTCATGGTTACCACTTTTCCACTTCACTGTCTCCATCCCATGATTTTAAAATAATTATATGTAATTTCAAGACTTGATAACATATCTTCCTTCCTATTCACAACTCTGCCTCGTTCCATGCATTGCTTTTTCTTGTAGATGCCACCAATGGCTGATTCTCATCTGATTCAAATCAATACACCAAGAATATTAGAAATGGATATCAATCGATGGAGCAACGCAGCAGAGAGGTTAGCATAGTCAATTGAAGAAGTTGCAATTTCAGAGAAATCAAATCTCAACTGATGAGAGCTTTTCTGGTGAATCAAACTGCGTGTTATGAGCATTTTAGTAGGTCTAAATATCAACTAAACATTGAACCATACAAAAACGCCATTAAATACTTTAATTTTAATTGCATGAAGAGCATTAGCCTTGTTTTGCAATGCCCTATTGCTCTGCTGCTCTTTCGCCATCATAATAGGGCATTGCAAAAATTGATGGTTTAAGCTAATGCGTTGGACGAAGAGGAAAGACTGTTCACCTGCTTCAAATACTTTTTAAAAGAAGAGAAAACGTCCTATTATGTAATTTTGATGTCAATTTTGATGTTTTCATCTGGTATTATGACGAATATTTTATAATACAAACAGCGATAGCAAAATTAACAAATTTGAGCTTACAGTTCAAGTTAAGGCTGGTTCCTTTCTTCCCGTAGCATTATTTTGAGTCTCTTTTTGACGTTGTTGCCACGGATTACAGTAAAATAAAAACACCTATTCGTTAAGATAGTGTGACCATAGTCGTGTGTATGCATAATCAATACATTATTCTTAATATATTCATACAATCACAAGAGAGAATGACAAACTACGTTGTTGCAACTTCACAGCTGCTTGACTGTGATTGGTCATTTCACTTTTGTGAAATAAAACATCAGATTTGAAAAAGAAGTTTTCAAAGGCCCCCTAAATCAGAAGGGGCGGATCGAAAGAGAGGGCTGGCGTCGAAGAGGATTACTTGCTTTCACGATAGGTCATCACACTGAAACACAGTGAAAAATTATTTTAGTTGAGGTCTAGTCCCTGCACATAGCCTTGAAGTAATCACGGAGCAGTATCATTGACAATCAGGAATAGTAACACCAGTAGTGGTTAGAAACTCTTTTAATCTAAATTGTTTATTTTTTACACCAGCTTCGCATCAAATCCTCCATCAACATGGATTCCAAGTGTAAAACTGGCCAAAATCAAGAAAGATCATGCTTCAAAATTAACCCTTCCACCGATTGCTTCTATATACCCGGAAGAATGAGCACAATCTCAATTAATTTGTGTATTTATTTATTGTTGTAACAATGAAGAAGTATGTATATAATTGTAATATAGATGTAAATATGATATGATAACTCCACACCTTCCTGAGTGCCTTGATATTCAATTTCATGCTATGACGTATGTATACTTCTCAAGCAGAAGAACGTAGAATAAGCTATCAGAATTATGTTAAATGGGGTCCTAGGGAAGAATGTTTCCGTCTAATGAGTTGAATCAATAGATTTATGCATGTTTGTGGGTCTGCCTGTATGTCCGTTTGTTTGTATATGTATGTCAGTCTGTATGTTTGTCTGTATGTCTGTTTTGATGGATGTAATTTGAAATATAACTGAATGAGTAGTAGGAATGTGGGACTACCTAAACAAAATTAACAGCAGGAAACCCAGGTATGGTCTAAAATAGCCTTGCAATGCTTAAAAATGTTGTGGAGTCAGAGCCGCCCACTGTAAATTTGTTTCCACCATAATACAAAATCAGTAGGAGTTACAGAAGCGATCATCAATCAGAATGGTTAGAAGTTGGAATGTTGGTATGCGAGGGAAAAATTGTATCATGAGACTGTAACTTGAAAGTAGTCTAAATCTTGAGTACAAATAGTTGAGAATTGTGGGAATGAAAATCAAAGTGACAGAGCATGCCATCTATTGATTAATCACTTAAACAACAGAATCATAAACTGGAAGATGGCTTATTATGTAATAATAGAGCGTAGCTACTTATTTTGTCAAACAATTAGCACCAGAGCCATCTATTTACAAGAGTTGTGATACACAAATTTTCGAATGCACTTTTGAACGCCAATTCCAGGCCCATGAAATCGAGATTGTAAATTTGAGGCAGAAAGAAACCGTGGTTGCTAGTGCTTTCTTAATCAAATGGCGTTTACATTTTCGAATGAAACCACTGAAAGTTCGGCTTCGGTTTGTCTGGCCCAAAAATGGCGTCCCAATGAAAGACAGAGCTGCACATAAGAGTGTCTCAACTCTTATAAATAGATGGCGCTGATTAGCACGTATTCCAATACATTGTCATTCAATCCAGTGTCTGTTTTGATCTCTAGGATTGTTACTTAGCAAGAAAATAAGTAGTGATGATTTTCAAACTACAGGTCTGCATCGGATCGAATTGAGCACATGCAATATTAATATTGCCAAAGAATCCGATTTCGATCCGATCTGATAGAATCCAAATCCGATAATTTGAATTTTCAAAACACAATAATCTTTAATAATCAACTTGAACTAATGCAGTATGTGCTTCATTATTGAACAAATAACAACTGTTGAATAAAAATGCATCATAAGTTATTGATAGGAATCAGATCTCAAATTGATAAGAAAATCAGAAAGAACACTTGCTAATACAAATTCAAGGAATTTCAAAATTTGGAATCCAATCCGATGCGAACACTTTTCAATGAATCTTAAAATTTTCAATCCCAATCCGAGAACCTAAAATTTGATGATCCAAGTGAGAGTCGCAAACAATTGGAAAGCTCATATCACTGATTTAACGGAAAATTTGAAATAAAGTAGTCAAAACCATACTGAGTTGTGATCGAAAACAGCAATTCCAATGATGCATAACATTAGAAGCGTATATCTTAGCTATGGGATAATGCCAAATTTGATAGTGCTAGCGTTTTTATCCAAACTTAAATCTGTTGCGTTTTTGCTCAGATATCTCCCTAATTTTAAACTGGGGTAGTATCGAAATATTTCGCACAAGGTGACAAGAGAGTTTGACTATGAATCAAGTTGTGCAGAAGCAGTCTGTCAGCTCCACTCGAAAAACAACAGCCCAAAATATTTCATCTTTGTACTGCAATAGCCTCCATGTCCATAATTTTCTTTTCAGGTATTGTTTAATTATGAGGTACCAATCAACAATATGAACAGCAAAATGTAAAATCTGTTTGAGAATTTATCCATTAACAATCAAATGAAAAAAACAACTACGTAACTAGAAGTGCAATATAGTGGCCACTAGCACCATGCACCTTCCTGAATTAGAATTCTACAAGTCAACATTTTTCAACAAAATAAAGTTCTTCGAACGGACAAATGTTCAAGTAACAAATCAACAAGAGGAGCAAATAATAAACTTTAGGAATCCACTGAACAAAATCAATCAAAGTTGGGTTTTCATCACGTATTTAATGACCTGGCAAAGCTTAGAATGTGAACAAATGTCATGTGAAAGTCATTATAGATATTCTGAATGATCAATGATGACAAAGTCAATGAAAATGGCAAAGAAATGAGGCAAATTATTGTCTTTCACCGTTGTATATAATTTATGTTGGTCAATAAATTATAAAAATGAAATAAATTATGATGACAAATATCTTGGATAAAAATACTTATAAAATTATTTCCTTACTTGTCAAAATAATAACACTCCACCTTTCATTCGCTCAAATTCAAAATACAATTTTCCAATAACAGTTGAAAAACTATGATTCTCTTCATTATTTTAAAAACCAATAATTTCACAACCATCATTGAACAAAGAAATTTGTATTTCGAAAACTTGAGCGGTCACTAAAAGATAAAAAAAAACAATGGAAAGTAATAAGACTGTAGCATCACGCTTAGAACATTCCAGAATGACTATAGATAGCAATGATCTAATGTGATTCTAAAATTAGTTCATGATGTAATTAGCTACAGTATACATAGCCCTATTATTTTCAAATTCTGTGTTACTATCTAGAAAGTTCTGCTATGTGAACTGCCAAACTGTAAAAGCCTATTAGCTTACAAGAGTATATTAGTAAGCTAGATTGTTACGTGGAGCTTGAAAGTCTGACTGAAAAACAAAAATTGAGTAATTCAAAACTGATTACATTTTTGGAAGTCCATCTGGCCTTGCAATACTTTTATAATAGAATTTGTCAGGTCACACTCAGAAGAGGTTGTGACAAAGACGTTGATATTGATGGATGATATGCTAACACTGTTGCAGCACGTTGCATTTGAGTTGCGACAAATGATGTGCAGTCTCATGATTCTGCGTGTGAACTAATTCTTTATTTTGAATATTGTCTGCACATACAATTAAATGGAACGATCGATTCTTACAATTGAATGACACTCATTCATACATTGTAGTTTTTCGACTGTTAAAAAGGCCAAACATGGTACATTTAACTAGATTGCATCTCTAGACGTAAATGATACATAGAATTAATAGCTTGAAATAACTTACTGTAAACTATCCATATGTGCTTTGTATTCCATGATTGTGTTCAGTGGTAAATTAAGAACTCGCTTTAATGTGTCTCTATGGAAATACAATACAGTAAAAAATCAGTAGTGCTATTGCAGCAGTTGCTAAGTAAAATATGCTGCTTCATTGCCGACAATTTTTGGACTTAATTCTGCTGTCAATTGTTTTGCCTTCACATCAGATTTACAAAAACATGATGGTTTTGTAAACATTCTTTTTAATTTTGGAAAATGGTCATTGCTTTACAAAAAGTTTAGTGGTGGGAGCAGCCCATTATCTGATTCCAGTCACAATATTACACACTAATTAGTGTAATTCCCTTTACACAATTCCCACTTTTATGGGTAGGTACTTATTGAGGCTCACACAACGTTAAAGTGGAGTTGGTAGTAGAGGCAATAAAATAAGGAGAAGGACCTCCCAAGATGTTGGTTTTCAATCATTTTAGTTGACTTCCTGTAGCATAGTGGTATGCTTTTTCAATACTGAACACAGGCTACGTAGATGCATAACATTCTGTATTAAATATGAAATCTATCATGTTTGATGTACAAAGTGATAGTTCATATTGATCTGAATCAAGTTGGACTGGCATATTTTCTCAGATAATTAAAAACTCAATCAAGGTGATGACTACCTCGTCCCTCCTTTAAGCAAGCTGATAATATTTCGCGACATTTCAAAATTGTTTTCTTACTTTATTCTCGCTGTTGTTGCTTTATCAGAAGCATTCCGGTTCCATATTGAAATGATATCTTCCTAGATGAGAAGAACAGATGAAAATATTGAAAAAGGTGCTAACTATCTTGCAAACTGTAGATGCATGTTAAAAATAAAGTTCAAGAGAAGGGAGTATGATTAAATGGTCGATAATCTACTGCGACTTAATCCAAATATAAAAAAGTATAAGACTTGATCCAATCTCAACAATTGAATTCAAAATACAACATACTTCAAATACCTCTTGTCATGTTTGAATTCAAACTGCAATGTAAGCTTTGATAGAGAGTGCAATAATATCAAAATCCTAATATTTTAAATCTAATGGTATAAATTTAATCTTCAAGCCTCGACTTTAATTTGCATTTTCTTAAACGAGCAATAAAACTGTTAACTCACTTGAAACCGTATTGAAACTACTGCGCCACAAATTTCTGAGCCAACCATGAATTGTTCGCCAAGAATTGCTAATATCTGTAAAGTCACAATAATCAGACATTATCAGAAGATACAGGAAAGCTAGCCTGTAACCAATTATACATATATACAGACCAAAAGCAGGGCTAGACTGAGCTTCACAATAAAATAATACTCATACTCTCATCGTTCAAATCACACAAAAGTAAAGTTACTACAAGGTGCTAAACTAACAATTATTTGATGTGAAACCGTGTTCATTTGCCTTTTTAATTGTTTTCTTATCCAAACCATAGACTTGAAACCTTCTGCAATAGCTTTCAAACAATTCCATCAGCTATCATTTATATACTTCAAATACAACCATATCAATTATCAAATGTAATATTAAGAGAGCTACCTACAAATGTATGAAAATTTACTCTTTCCTGACCTTGAACTCAATCTGAATTTAACACTTACCAGATTTTCCCAATATCGTGACGCTAATCCTTTTTTCAGACGTACAATCCATTTACCACCATTTTTATTTGCTTCGTCCTATATAAAAAGAAAAAACAATATTATTAACATACATATTATGATTAGAAGAGTGAATCATAAGCCCTTATGAATTAGCAATTTACGATATCAACTTAAAATCATAGTCAAACAAGTGAAATTCAGTGCATATAAGGCAATACAACATCTAGGTTTCAAGAATTTAATTAATCAACAATAGATTTTTATAGTAAATTGAGTTACTGAATACAAGTATTGAATTGTATTGCTTTATCAGAGAAAAACAAGCTAAAAATAATGTAACAGTCAGGAAGTTGGCAAACCGAAAGTCAGCTTCAATGTCATAAAGTTATATAGTTATACAGTTCTGTTCACATGTTTGTAAGCACTAAACGATGCCATGACATACAGGGCTAGCTACTATATCGAGGTGTGCTTAACATTGGATTTCTCAAAAATTGCTCACAGTTTCAATCACCGTGCAATCAAATTTAATCCTAAATTCAAGATAAAAAGCTGTAGAATCGCCAACAAATTAAATTGAAAAAAGTAAATTGAATCGTTCCCAAAGCAAACATTATTAACATAGTTGAAAACAATCTCAAACTTTCAGAGTACTTCCAATGACTTGGTTACATTTATTTACAAATCCCTCCATCAAATTATCAGAGTGATAACTTGATTTCAATTCTTATCAAACCAGGATGTAAATGCAGTTATAGTGCACAATAAACTTGAAAAAATTTAAGAAGATTTTTAGAGCTTGACGTGATTTGAAATAATTATTATCAGTTCAATCTGATCTTAAAACCTGATTTTAAATCCGAGATCCAACCAGATCAGATCGGACCAGATTTAGGTTCAGTTTGGATTTGTAGCCTACACCTTTGCTAGTTACCAATCAAATAGGCTTGGCACAAAATATATCTTACCTCCCACATTGGACGAATTCCATGTTTGAATAAGTGAATGTCACAATGACCAGTTAATTCACCAGGTCTAACAAAATATGAATAAATGCCCCAAAATTCTTCAACCTGAATAAAATGTAGAACAAACAGATATACAGACTTTTCAACATAGACGTGAAATTGAGTGTTTTTAAACAGATAGGATACAATTGAGTGAGAAAAGCTGAAACCTAACAAGAAATTGAAAAAATGTTTCCATAGTTGACAAGCAAGCCCAGTATATACCTACCCAGATGCAGCACACAGTAAGGTCACAATGTACAACAATAAGCTATGATTTGAAGAATATTGATGATAACAGAGAGATGAACTTTATACAAAAGTTGAATTAAGTAGAAATCAAGATTTGTAAAAGTAGGAGGTGACTATTATAGTCAGGTGGTTGCTCTACATAGTGACCTTTGCATACAGGTTTCACTGTATATGATACTGGCGGTATGATGGGGTCACGCCCTCAGCACTACTTCCTTCTGTTGAGTATTAGGTATGACTATTCTTATATCTCTTTGTAAACAAAAGCTAGACTACTCCATCAAAATCATCAGTTTAGGACATGCTTGGCCTATGGTAACGTGGAAATCTAGATCCAGACGTCACTGCATTGCCATCCAGTGAAACCTGTATATAATGGCCAGCTGCGGGATGTAGATGAATCGATCACAATATACAGGTGGCCTATATATACAGGGTTGATTCGATATGAAAATACTATTGTAGGTATTGCAAAAATTACCATTACAGAAAGGTGACTGCTTTATAAAGGTGACCATTATATCAGGTTTGATCTAAGGGTTCATGCACGGTCTGATGATTTTAGAGATCTCTTTCTAATAATCAAGAGGGATCAAATGAAGATAGCTTGACTATCTTGTCAACTTACTGATGCAAATGAACACACTAATTTAATACTGTCTTCATAATTTGTCTGTGCTTGTTGTTTTCCCATTTGTCGTTTAGAAAACCAAAAACAATAACCAGATTGGAGTTGATGATGACCCTCTGATAACTCTTTCAATGGCGGAAATTCAAATTTGGCTTCCTAAATTTACAAAAATTGAAATGCAAAAATATTGATTTACAAAGTCAAGTACTAGAACTGCCAAAATGTTGTACTGTATGAGTCACGTTACGATTTGGTCAATATCAAAATAGGCATCATAAAAGGCAAAACAATATCACTTGATCTCGCTCTCCACAAAGCTCAAACTAGGGACTATGTTACCTGAAGTGCAGCTACAATATAAAAGCTTTGAAAGTTTTTTGTAAATTGAGATTCTGATGAACTTCATTTTAATTAAATTCCTTGGAAGCTGGAGTGCTGTATTGTAATTTTCAACATCACTTTTTCGTTGATATCAGAACAAATTATGAAGCAATACAAAATTTTACAAGAAATTTTTCACAAAACCTTGATATTGAGACATCATAACAAAACATGGCATGAGCACTATTGAAAAGTTTCCTGATTATTATCAATCGAATAGAAAACTGTTCAATTGTTTTTGACTGTTTCAAACTCATATTGAATGACTCCTATGCAAAGTAAACACATTCGGCACGCCAAAATACATGAAAATTGCAATATTGATAAGGCCTAATCAACAAACAAACATGTATAGCTTTTTAAAAGAAATAATTCCTTTCATGAAACAATGAAACAACTCAAGCCCAGTGATGCAAATGCACACTTTGTATTATTAGACACTTGGAAGACTGAGTCTAATTGCCTATACAACTATTCCTTTGTTTCACGATTGTTTAGCAAAGGCTATATGATATTTTAAGCTTTTTGGAATTGAAGCTTGATAATTTATGATCTAATTCATATTATACCTGTGATGAATCTTCTGTTGCACCAGGCTTAGCTTCTTCCTAAAAAGTGAATAAAATGGCATAAATAACTCACTAGGCCTGATAGCTAGGGGAGAGCGGGGTGAATTGGAACGAGGGTGAAACGGAATTTGATAGTTTTACTTCAGATTCAAACCAGATACTTTAATACCAAATACATTATGCTACAACACTCCTAAAT
>JANVCG010045450.1:0-20868 GCA_025505365.1 Haliclystus inabai
TCTTGATCGAACCTCTTTTTCGTAAAATTACCTCTTTTCCGTAGCCTTAACAATGGAAATGTAATGGCGTAATCAGTAGGCATTGAAGTGAAATGGCGATGGAGTAGCGAGGGGAGTTTTCAACATTGAGTACTTTATTCTGAACATTACTATGTAAATTTTAAGCTGCCCGGATAAACCTGCCGTTTCAATTCCGTAGCGCCCGGACTAAAATGCAATAAACTGCTCACAAATTCAATTAAAAATGAGAGTATGAGTTAATGCTAGTGGAGATCTTATAAGAAGATAATCGTATGTATTTGCTCTCTTTATCTTGTGTCAACCATATTCCAGCATTTTTTTTAAATTGCCCCATTCCCAATTTCGAATCCACGGGCTCGTTGACTTGCACAAATGCATTTCTCGATCTCAAAAATTTCCAAAAAAGAGAAGAGATACTTTCAGGTCTAGGAATCCTCCCAGAAGCACAAACAAAGACGAAAAAAGTTCTTATTAAATTATTTTTTAACTTTAAATTTTTAATGCTTTATGCTAAATCATTTTAAATCACTTTCCCTTTGTATTTAACATGTTCAAGGAGGAGTGTTGTGAACTACAATACGAATATCACTTGTAGCATTACAGTGGCGACTTTTGATGTTTTAAGTTTTGTAATCACTGTTAAACTCGCTTTGCTGTGCTTTCTTGTCACTTTAGCGTTGTAAAAATTGATCGCTGTGTCAGGATCATGTGTTCATAAATCTGCTGTTGACATAACGATCAACTTTCTATGATACCACATAGACAGACCAGTAAGCAATGGAAAAAATTAAGTAATTAGTTTGGTATTTTTCATTCATCATGCAGTTAGAAAATTGAGAATCAGACTATTGACTCTGAAAGCAAATTATTAGCTAGAGGTATCTTTTTTCATCACCGTGTAATTATATTTCTAATCTAGCTTGTAAGAGAATTTGTTTCTGTTTTATTTTTATATCATTTCATTTGGAAGGTAATCATGATAACTATAGTAATGTGCACTCAAAGTGAGAAATTTGTCGTCGTTTTGAATTATTGGAAATTGGGTCTCTCGTTTATACAATTCACTGTATCAATTTTCAGAATCATCCACATTATGTGCACAATGTGTGTGCCGTGATGTAGTGGGTAGGGCGTAGGACCCAGTCCTGGAGGGTCTTAGGCTCAATCCTCAGTCGGAGCACTATTGGTTGAGTCAGGAAGGCCATCCAGCCATTGAAACACGAAAAACGACTGTAATGCATATGAGCCTACTCCATTGGAAACAAGCCTGAAGCTTACATAGTTCTATCTAAAATTTTATAAAAGAAAATGATTCATGAAGAGAGACAGACAACAAAACACTGCAATATTATTTACATAATAACGACCATGACTAAGAAAACAGTTGATAAACTGGTTAAACGACAAACAATACATAGTGTTCTCATATACTTTTCTAGTAGACTTTTATAGCCTACGTTTGTTCTGAGCCACAATCTAGTTTTGAAGGAGAAAGAACAGTTAACTCTGATTTCACGAGACTACACGAATTTCCCAATTTAAATCAATAATAGGCGATCGATAGCGTAAATATTGCAAGAGCAGTTTTTGCACAAAAAGGGTGGTCACAGTATGACTCTTGTGAAGTAAATCTTACTCGGTTCAGAAAACTTCTTATAATGATGACTGATAAATGTTTTAAAAAGTCTAAAATCACCAGCAGTGTTGTTTCCCCGAAAAAAACACGTTTTCATGAAGTGATCTCGAATCTTTAGTTTTGTCTACTGTTAATGTACTGGATCTTTCTAAAGCAATTGTAATGTATATTATATATAAAATTGTCCCAATAAGAAAGGATGAGTAAAAAATGAAACACAATCACGCTACTTCCAGTTTCACGCCATAAGGCGACCATCAGGCGTTTCGCATGATGATCGCCTATGATAAATTATGATAATTATGAAAATCGCTTTACGTCTGATGTTCACCTTACTACGTGAAACTCAGAGTAGCGTGATTATTCTTCATTTTTGATTCATCCTTTCTTATTTATTACTGCTCTGGTTTGCCATTGAGCACTATTTAAGTAACAGCGTAGAAAACGTAATGATCATAATTTGATCTTCCACTTATCATTGGAAATGACTCAAAAGATGAGACAAGTCCTTTCTCGTTACTCGGAGTTTAAGGATTTATGCAATGATCAGACTAATACTGAATTGAAACATACAACTCTCAAATTCATAAATAAAAAGTGTTGTATAGCCTTACATAGTACATATTATTGAAATGTTCGTTTCACTAATAGTACTACAATTTAACTCTCAACGACCCTCATGGGACTGGGCAGTAGCCCCCTTAAATAGGAAATTGGTAATGTAGGGGAGAGGATATCTATTGTTTTTTTATTGTTTATTACAATTATTATCTTACCGGGCTACAAAGGTATTATATATGATTCAAGTAAAATTTACTTGCATGTCCACACTTTGAAATAAGTTCTGAACGCTTATTTATTAAATTAGGTAGGCGGAAAATAACTATGTGAAATTTTTGTTAGGCATATATTGCTTCTTTTTGATGGTGATTGTTTAAATATTGAAAATAGTTCGGAAATACATTGTGATAGAATTCTATAGATCAGACATGAGAAGAGAATAAATGGATATCGATAGAAGGAAATAGACAACAGAATGGAGGATGCAGGAAACAAACTATATTCAAAAGTAATTTAGATCTCACATAATCTGACTATTCATGTATAGTGTTGCTTAAGTATTCTAACTGCCAGATTTTGATTAATTAAACAATCAAATTTTGAGTTACACTTCCTGAGAACAATGAGCAATTTATCCTCCTCTGTTACGCTGTGTTCGTGGCTTATCATGTGTGAGCCTACAGCCGACCCACAGCCTACAACCAATCTCGTAACACGATAATAAAGTCTTGAGTTCGTCTATATTGGCACCGAAAGATGTGAAGGCTACAGGTCATTTAGAATTCTTTATCATTTCGACACAGATGATGTCATTTACTAACGCATTCATTCCGGGCATTTATTGAACACTTCAGCACATCTATTAAATATTTTTTGTTAAAAACAGTCTTGAGGATTATATACAAAGCTCATAAATATGGCTGTTGTAAAGCTGCTATTGATATTTAGATTGGGAGATAACGTTTTCAATTGATTTTTGGGTGGCCTTATTTACTGTGGTTCGATTTTGGCATGATGAGTCATAATTCTCTTTTATAAAAAGTTTCAGAGTGACCTGCTCTCATGGCAACTTGTGCCAAGTTCTTGCTATAGATCTCGCTCGCTCAGTTCGAAAGGTTTCGAAAAAAAACTTTATTGTATATAGCTTCAAGTAATCCAATAGAAGTGGTGATATCAACCTGCATTTACTTGGTATTTAACCAAAACCGGAGTCTTTAGATTTGAAAATTAAATAACAAAATGAGAGCTCGGAATGATTGCATTAAGTTAGAAAAGGTTTGAGACAGGTATGTCTTACTACTATTTATTTGAATTTAAATATGATGAAAATATTAAATGAATTGCTTTCGAAACCCACTAATGTTATATCCTACTCTCATCCGTGACAACTGTACGCATTCCTGATTTTGGCTTAAATCTTATACAAACTCGGGTACAAACTTCTTATTGTTACGCACGACTCGAACAAAGCAGTGTTGTTGGTGAATGGCCACATTGTTACTATACATAACAGAATAATGCTAAACATAATGCACAAAGTAATGGTACACTAGAAGTATTTTGGCCAAAGCTACAGATATTTGTTGCTATTCAATATCTTGTCGCGCTATGGCAGAGAGTACGTGAATATGGCTTCAACACTTACAGCTTTCTGTCTCCTTCCATTGTTTCTCGTTGGGGTTACTACTATAGTTGTTGAAAAACCATGCGAAAGGGTATATTTTGAAACACCAAATGATGATAATTTTCCTTACAATTTTCTTCAAGGAGTTTACGTCCTTCTTCCTGAGTTTGTCGATGGATTTTACAGATATGAGATGCCTGGTGAATCACTTTACTTTCAATATTCATCACAACATAACAGGCTTTACTTTGGAACGGAAGATACAGCTAGAGGTTCTATTGGATTGCAAGCGAATTTGAATTTCAACCTGTCTAATCACAATAACAACTCAATATTTAACAATTCTGAACCATTTGCGAGTATTATTCGACAGTGGGAGTACCGTGGAGGTGACAAACTGTTTTACACATATGCGACTGAGGATATGAAATTTGTTTGTGTATCGAAAGATATTTTCAAATGTCCAGATCAGCCTCCGAGCCTTCATCTTAATTTCACTTTATCAGTAATTATTGGATCGACATTTATTATCAACAACCCAGCGACAGATAGCTACAACTTACTTCCTGGTATATTCTCAACCAATCGTCCTGTCTTCAGAAATACTCGTATAACGTCATACTTATTCTTCATTGAGAGTCATTGGACTGTTGGACCTGATTATAAGAATTCAATTGGAGTTTTACGGAACAGTGACAATGCTATTTCACCAGAGTTTATAAGAAGGCCATGGAAAATCAATAAAGCAGGTGTTTGGAAAGTTTTAAGTGCAGATGTTCGTTTCAGATGTAAGGGTTTTAAAGCAAACAACTGTAATAACAGTAGTTGTGAAAACGGAGGGCAGTGTTTTACTACGTCATATAACGAGTCATATTGTCAATGTGATAACAGATACACAGGTAAGATGTGCAATAAAGTGAAGATGAAATGTGGAGCCATAGAAACTCGTGTTGGAGAAAGTCACGCATCAGCGGGCCCATACAGTCCTAACAGCCTATCAGTGATGTTTTGTTCAGAAGGATTTGAGCCAAAATTTATAAACTTACAATGTGTCCGTACGAGCACAATGATATACACATACAGTTGGAAACGAAATGTAATTTGCTCTAAGATAATCCTTACAACTGAAGGATCAGATAGTCCACCACCCCCTCCTGAACAAGCTCCATCATGGGTTTTACCTGTTGTCTTACCTTTGGCTATTGTTTTACAGATTATACTTCCATTCGCACATTGGTTATGTACTGATACTAAACTATGTCGTATCCTTTCAATACACTTTTTCATATCATTATTGCTGTGGTCTATTTTCTTAATTAGCTGTTCGGCTGTCGACTGTCATAGCTATTTCCCCTCCTTATTTGATAATTTAAAATGGACAGCAGTTGTCATTATTGCTTTGGCATTCCTTATTAATTGCATAGAGTCGAACTATTCTAATGAAAATGGATACTTGAGTTCTATAACAAACTGTGTAGAAATACAAACATTTATCGATGAAATAAGAGTTGCTGAGCCTTCAATAACTATGAGCGTTACCTGCTGGCATTTGGAACCACGTTCGAAAACTGTTCACTACACTGATGACTGTCGTATGCCACGTACACGAATCGAGAGGTACGAAGAGAGGGTAGAAACCTATAGTGAGGCTGAACCGTTTACGTTTGTGTCATGGAGAGATAATTCAGCAGCAATGATTCCAGATCTCAAACGAGATACTGTAACCCGACTTAAAGTAGAAAAAGAAGTTGATTTTGGAGATCTAGAAACAATAGCATGTTTCAAACGAAGAAAGAAGATCCTGATAGATAGGAACAAAGACCGAGATATTAATATTGCCTTTAAACTTCACACAAATGTAGAAGGATTCAAAGAGTACTTAATGGGTTATGTGGAGTATAACCATATCCCATGGTGGCACAACAAAACATGTTTTTGGGTATTAACTGCTATAGGTTTGACCTGGCCATATCGCCTCTGTTTGAAATACAAAACAGCTAAAGCCAATTACATTATTCGGAAGGAAGTGTTCATAACAAGGCAAAATTTGAACTATGGCTTTTACGAAGCAAAGCAACACTTGAATATAGGCGACACACAACATGTAAACCCTTGCGCTCATCCCGAGATCGAGTTGAGTGAAACTGTAGACTCTTCACAGGGTTTCGATTAAAGACTTTATGGCAGTGAACTAATCTGAATTTTCATCAAGCGTTATGTATTACAATTATTTTTTAGAACAATAATATATTTTTCTTGAAATAAGGAAAAATGATCCTAGCATATGGAATTTCCTGTGTGTATAGGAAATTAGATAATTTGATCACAATATTCAAACTTGGAAAGATATTTCAACTTTTTAGATTGGTTTTATTCATAGTATTAAAATTGAAACGTAGCTACGCATATGGTTCTTATAAAGTATAAATTGTATCATTTTCAAACATTTTAAGCTTTATAGCAATTTCCTGAATAATTATTGAAACATAACTCATAGTAAAATGTTTAATAGCTGAATTCAGAGCTCTCCTTGAGGTATTTTCAGTATCAAAATATTTGCATGCTATATTTGCCACAATGTTCTGATAAAACTCCGATACAATTTGATTGAAATTTAATTTCCTAAAATGTGCGTTTAAAACTATAATTAGATTGGATCAAGCAAACAATTTACCACTACAGCAGCCTGCGTCACAGATGAAAACATTTTGAGATTGTCAAGGTCCGTGTAATACTCCCTCCTTAGCTTTGCAGTTCAGTGTTCAGTGGCATTTTGAGAATTAATTCATACGCCTCAGTTCCAATTTATCAAATTTTGTAGGCGTCATGTAAACATTAAAGACAGGAACAAAGCATCCTGATCGAAAGTTTTCATTTCAAGGTGATAGTTCCATTGTGTCTCAGTTTTGCGCTGTTAGAGTTTTTGATAATTCACACGTTTTAGTCACACCCCTGGCTACTGGGAAATCGAGCGTATTATCCAGACCCTAACGATCACAAAATGTTTGGTCTTTGACGTTGGCTACCGCTACGTTCATCCCACATGTGCAAATGCCAGCAAACGAAATGCATGGAGCAACACAACAGCTCCATCTTCTATCATATAAATCAAATAAATCAAGCTGTTAAGATTGAATTTTTTGCATGTAAGCATTTTGAATTCAGTTTGATCTCTTTTCTGAAAGATAAATGCCTCTAGGGCCATTTACACTACAGCAAAAAAGGCACCGTACTCCTCAATCAAAACGTTTAACGTGCGAAAATGTCAAGTGGTTTTGAGCATCGTCTGCCCAAAAAAAAAGCATAAACAGTGTTTTTCAATGGCTTAAAATGGATAAAACAGGGCTTTCTTGTTCCCGCAGCAAAACGTAGCAAAATAACAACAGCAAATGTAACTCAGCTTCGGGTTTAACTTTATTCATAATTCATAGGCCACCAATTTTGCCAGAGTAAGTCGTAGTCAATCGAGTAATGAAAATATTGAATCTTCAAGAAACTAACAGACTTATTATTTGATTGTAGGCATTTATGCATCGTTATCATTATTTGCATCAATGTTTACAAACTGTTGCAGATTACTAGCTCTGTGCATCTTCATGTAGCACAAAGGAGAAGTGAACAGTACAATTTCTGTTCTAAATAGATGTGTTGATAGCTCTGATGGTGTGTTTGTTAAATGAATAATGTTATATTGAGTTCATATCAAAAGAATTTGGTATTGGTCTTTCTCGTAGCTTTATTTCATTGAAATTCAAACTTGAGGCAATGCGTGTTGAGCGTGTTTATATTAAAATTCTGCGCTCGTGCTAGCCCTCTTCGATGACGTCATTTCAGGACAATTTGCCAGGAATCAAGATTTTTGGCACATTTCTATCGAAATAAACAGAGTTTATTTTTTATAAAACAAATAGTAAACGGTCTTCCGTTTTATGTACTCTGATATAAACACTTTGGGTGCTATAAGACACTCAAAAAGCTAAACTCACTGGCCTGTCGGCTCGTGAGTTTTTAAGCCTTTTTCATGTCTCATTACGCACCCAGTGTGTTTATAAGATCAAAGTACATAAGTGGCAGACCGTTTTCTATTTGTTAAATATAGTTACAAACATATTTGTGATTTTCACGTTTGAAAGATAGCTTGTGTTGAGTGAATATTTGCCAAAATGTGCATTCTTCAAGTACGATGTATTCTCTTTTGTCGTTTGTGGTTATTATTTTTGGTTTGTTTTGGAGTAGAGGATATATGTTTTCAATAGTTGTAGCATCTGTTATGTGACTTTTTTGGTTTCTTTGTTTAATGCTTTGGTATTGTTTTTTTTTATGAGTGCTTCGACATTTTCGGTAAAACAGTAGAAGATTCCAACGCTATTTTAATTTATCATTTGTTTTAGTTTGTGCTCTTGACAAATAGAAATCAATTAAAATATATTACAGTACACATAGAACAGAGACATATTACAACACATACATATGTTATTAGTGAACTCAGCGGAATAAAAGACATCGTGGGTTTCAGTATAGCTTTGCGAAATATACAGTGGCCCCCACAACCCACATAGAAGCTAATGAAGTAATATAGGGTTTCACAAAGTCATACAAGTAAGTAACAAGACGTACCACACTATAGAATGAGTTCTATTAATCAGAATGGAACACGTTTTTATTGCATTCGAAAACTAGATAAAAGCACCTGTTTTATTCACTTTACATAACAAAGCTACTAGAAAACATATTTGCTATATGGTGTGATATTAATTTAGCGGTAGCTCATTGTTACTTCAAGCAGAGCCATCTATTTACAAGAGTTGGGACACCCTCTGATGTGCCGCTCTATCTTCCATTGGTTAATTGTAAGTCATGTGATACATGGACGCCATTTTCGGGCCAAAAAACTGAAATTTAGCAAACCACGAAAAACCATGTCTTCTTTCTGCCTCAAATTTACAATCTCTATTCCATTGGCCCGAAAATGGCGTCCACAAGTGCGTTCGAAAATTTGTGTGTCCCAACTCTTATAAATAGATGGCTCTGAGTTCAAGCACACAATGAAATTGAGACTCAAATCACACGAATGAAGTTTGTTATATATTATACAGTATACTAACCTTGAACGTTCGTAGTTAAGAAATAGAAACGGTCACGGTGTGTGCTCATAGCCAGGGTGTCAGAAGAGCATTTCTATTTAATCCCTTATACGCCTATGCAATTGTTGGAATGGAGTGCCTTTATTGCAGTCTACTTTATAAAAACTGAAATTTTTAATCCCGAAAAGACATTTGAAATTTGGTAAACGAATTTTAAAATCAAGTTTTGAATTCAATAAATGAAAAAAGCGAAACATCGTAAGAAGAAAACGATACTTTCTAGCCTTCGGTATTTATGGCTGCTCTTTCGGGAAGGTGGTTTCCGGGTTCCCCCACTTGGTACCACCCTGTGCATAGCACTCGAATTGTTAACATCAAAGAATATAAAACGGAAAGCAGTTTTCTATTTTTTCTTACATTTTAGAGATAGTGCAACGCAAATCTTGATTGCCTGCAAATCCTTCTGACATGATATTAGCAAGAAAAGCTAATACGAGCGAAACGTTAAATACAAACACGCTCAACATGTCATTGCCTTAAGCATGAATATTTATAGATTGGAGCTGCAAGAAGGAATGAAATAGAATTTTTTCAATCTGATTATTATTAACTAAACAATCACAAGATAGATGCTGTGTATGATCTCAACTGTTTAGAACAGGGAATGGATTGATCACTTCTGCTCAATCATCCGATATATATCTATATTGACAACAGCATGAAACTCTGAGTTACATGAAAGGCCTTGCCTCATTTTTGAGTTATACTTATACTCTGCTCTCCAGTTTACTGGATTGAGCACTTTTACTGTATGTGTTGTAAACCATACAATAATAATTATCATCCGTGATATTATTATTATTTATTATTATTATTCTCACTATCAATTGACAATAGATATATTGACATGAACAGTGCTAACAAGCACTTTTGTAGGCAGGAATTTGATTCTCCAATTTGCTTGTTTTTTCTTGTTATCATTTTGGCTTAGGCTCATCTCTACGAGATAGAAGATTTGATATGATCGACTACGTCTGATTAACTGCCTTTAACCTTCTGATGAAGTGATTGTTACTACTTATAACAAATATCGATCAAATGTAAGATGGGGACTGCTGATAATGACTCAGGTTTGCCATTGTCATTGTCAGGCTTATGTAATTTGATATCATGAAATTTTGGTCATTCAAGTACATGCGATGCGTATATATGGGCAATGATTGTAGGCAATAACTAGAGCAAAGGTCCAAGTTCATTGGAGAAAATTGTGACTATGCCTGATCATTTGCTAAGACGATCTTGATTCCTTATTAAAGTTTATTCATAATATTTCATTCGAATTTATTCCGATTTGATCTAATTGATATTTTGAATGAGATGTAAAGCAATGGGCTAGCCTTTTGCATTATGGTAAAATAACTGATACATCAAGTATTTTTTATAACTTACAATTTGCTTGCTTCTTTTCAGCAGCTTTTGATCCCACTTCTGATTATGGTTTTGTGCTTTTAAATTGTTGTACTTTGGGACGATTCTAGCGCTCGATATAGATTGTAAATCAACTGCTTCTACACCATCAACTTTATAAATTTCCACATTAACTGGATGAAGATTTCTTGAATATTTCTAAGCACAAGAAAAGTAATCAGTAGTGGACCATTATGAGATGTATTGATACGGAAACTAAAGAATGCTAGAATTCAACAGTACATAGCTTTCATTACATAGAAACGATGAATTATTAAATGAAATATATTTTCTCAATATCTGACTTCATTTCACTAAGCAAGGCTCAATTAACAGGCGTTTAATCATTATAAAAGCTTTTTGTACATGCATGACAAAAGCGCTCAGAATTGCTAGACTTGCTGTATAGTGAATAGCGGATTTTAATTTTGGTTCCATCTGGTCATTTCTTTTACTTAATTGATATTGACACAATATTGAAGTAAATGTATATACTATAATACTTATTATTTACAGCCGTAATGAATATCTAATGCCTTGTCATTTTTTATTAATTCTTTTTTCTCATTTTCAATCGAAATGGCTGTAGAATATACAAATGAAACACGTTCTTATCTCTACTATTAAAAGTCTAGGTCATTGGGAGATGAAAAACAAAAGCATTTACAACAATCGTTGGTGCACCACAAAGGTAAACGACTTCAGTCTGATTAGGTTTCGCTTCCATACAAACACGTGGGTGAGCGTTACACCAATTTGGAATGAAAGTTTATCTCAAAAACACTAGGGTAAAAATAGTCACTTGCTAACTAATTTTGAAGGAACACTCGGGCTTCGGCGGAAAGTTCATTAAATCTATGATATCTCATCCCAGTTGATAAATACATAATCAACACTTTGTACGTCAAACGTACAGATAAATAGGTAAGATGTTAGACAGAACGTGTTGTTGGAAGCGTGATAACTATTCTACGATGAGTAGTTGCACGTGACCCTACCTCCCGATCTCAATAAAATTGAGCTACAAAATTATGATAAAGCAGTCACTTATTAAAAAGTTATCCAAATTATTATTCAGAAATCGAAAGGATTGTACTCAGTGGTAGCAAGATTTAAGATATGATTAACTCGGTGTAAATCTCGAAAGGTGCTTCATTTTTTGTTTTTCTACAAATATCACTATCTGATTTCTAGATCAGAGCTTATGAACAGCTGTATCAATTACCAAAACATACCTCAGGTCTCCTCTGTGTTAATAATCACACTGAGTCTACATTCGTGTTGAAATATAATGTAAGGTATAGGGCACGTTTGATATAAGCTACAAATGTAAATTCGATCTGACTGCCTCTTCGGAATCGAGATCATCACCACATTCTAAAGGTGCGTACATAGGATATTGACTTACTAGTGGAGGATCAAATAGAATAGAAATATGAATTAAACAGAATCAAATGTACGTCTATGCGTATAGAAATAGAATTTTCAAAATTGTATGAATACTTTTTGAAGAATAGTATGTTCTTTTGCTGCTGGTGGAAGACTTATTTAATACTGTGATACTAATTTGAAGATACTAATGTTTTGTGACTACTAAGTATGCTGTCGGGAAAAACAATGGTCTAGGTGCAGGCTAAAATGTACTAATAAAATAGTTATTTGAATATATGCGCTTCCAGATGCATCTGGTTCTTATTAATTTTTTTGTTACTATCTCGCATTTAGCGTAATACAACCATAATGTTGTATCTACATCGAACACTTTAAATGATTTTTTTTGACATTTTATTGTATGAAACGTCTTTGTTAATGTTAAATTAAATTATATTACCTGAAGTTCCAAGGCTTCTCAGCTCCAAAAATCATGAAATGTGTAAAACAATATCACTTCTACTGTGTAAAAAATATCAATGTGCAATGACAACAAGATCAGAGAATGTTGAGACATCTTTTCGCTTTGTAATCGCTGCAGGGTGATGGAATTCTTATATAGACTACGAAGCAGCGTGCGACTAATTATGGGTTGTTTAATAAAGATCAACTCACTTCAAGAGACTCTTTTTCATCAGATAAGACATGCTAAATAATTATTGGTTATTGTATTTACCCAAATAAATGTGTTGCATTCAAGTGACTACATATAATCTATATTCTCAAAGTGATTATACACTTCCTGTGAACCTGGTGTAACTATCCTGTTCAGAGGTGCATTAGTGTCTTCTCTATAAACATTCATGAAGTAAGACTGGTCATGTAACAGAAGATCCACAATCAATGTTACCGAAATTATTATTTACCCATCCTCAGGCACGGATCCAGGGGTTGTAAATGGGTCAAATGACCACCATAAAATTTGATAATAAAATGCGATGACGTAATCATTCTACTTCAACTACAATTTCCAGTAGAAAGCAGCAGAAACTTATTTATACAAACACATGTTAAATAAAATGTACGAAGAAAGAAGTTGAAAAGTAATTAATTTGAAGCTATGAAAAATTCAATTTCAATTGAGAGTTTGATAATCGTGACTGGAATAAAAATGCTGAAGCGGGCTTGCGCTCCGTTTCTCTGGATTGCGGGGCAAAATAGTCATTTGCGGGAGTAGATGTAAAAGTCATTGCAATAATTTCGCGGTCATTTCCTGCTATTGTCTCTCAGATCAGATATTGTTTTGGATCTTGAGTTTTAAGCAATTGACATTTTTCGATATTAGGCGAAAGTTAATGTCACCACTTTTTCCGGGACCTTTTTTGAAAGCAACATTGTTGTGATTGGTCGAGACCGAAAATCTGACCTTTTGATTGGTCGATGGAAAACGTCAAAACTATTGAACTGTTTCTCCGGGGCTTTGACTACCTCTCAATGTTCAAAAATCTGCGGCTGTAGGACTGCTAGCGCAGTTCGCAGTCAATGTGATCATTGGATAGTTCTGACAGTTGGTGCCTACACAGAAGTGCGCTGCAATTCGTCAACCACCCTCAACAGCAATTCAAACTCTTCAGTGCTCAGCCCCATGTTACAGAAATTAACATCAAACGATCTTTGCTAACTTCGATTTTGTACGGCACGGTCATGAAACTTCCAGAGCAAGGTAGAGCAGCTCTTCAAGCTATCTATTTCCGGGGAAATTGATCAAAGGATTTGTTTTTGTAAGTTACGGTCCAAAATCATCTATTAATTGTTCTCATTTCTTCAACGATGAGCATTTATTCAATTTGATGCCACGAGGCAAGTCATCATCTTCATCTACAACTGTACCCTCGTACCTGTCATATAGTGGGGAGATGTTGTTGTACAAATTGATGCAGGTAAGAATGAAATGCAATTGAGCGATATTCCTTACATATTCACGATCTTTCTGCTGTGTTTTATTGGAAGGGTTTCTATTCTTTGTTAACCTTTTTCTCGCTACAAGCAGTTTAGAAAACCAAACCACTCAGTATACGATCATTCGTCTGGGAATTCAACAAATAATCGCAAATCGCTTATGATAGTGGAGATTCATTACATAGTTAATCTACATCTATGATATTAAATCTGCAACTACAGAGGAAGCTTGCAATATGTTAATTAATCAGTGTTCGCTAGCAGAGCTTGTAAGGGATATCTTCGTCAATTTTAGCTGCAGTTCAGCCTCATGTAATCATGATCCCATGGCATACGCCAAGTAAAAAGTACTTTGAAAACTGCGAAATATCATTTTATTGGACCTTTAGACATTTCGAGATAAAATATCTAAAACACGGAATGAGCTGCAGGGAAAAATATGCGAGTGTCGTGTTTACATTTATTTCACACCCAAAATTAATTGAGCACTGACCATAGCCAAAACAGAGCAAGAGAATGAGAGCATGACATTTTCGAGCAATGCTATCTAATTTACTTGACATGCTGCTTGCTTGCTGAATGATAGTTGTCTTGTTGAGCTTTTCAAGTACTCCACTCCTAGTTTATCTTATTTCCACTCACAAACGTGGCTATATGCCGTTTTTATTAGGATGAGTTTTATCACACCATCCACTATGCTCAAATGTCTATCTGATTGAGTGATTGAATTAACTTTCTCTTTCAGAAATTCCACTCTAAATGGCTCCTACAAGAATCATCACAAGTTAACCTATTGTAACTTATTTTCAAATGGAACAGAACTTATGAATAATTTCTTATTGTCTTGTTGCATATTTTTGGCTCAATTTCAACCCTCTACGATGCCATTTTTTTGTTACAAGAAATTCGATTTATGCGGAAAAGTTGGGCGTGGTCAATGGCGTCATTAATTCTGACCACCACATAATATTTTCTGGATCCGTGCCTGCCTATCCTCTCCTTGTCGATAGCAACCATTCGAAGTCATACGATTAACATAAAAACACAACCTGCTACAAAAGCTTCCAGCCTACCAACATTTACATTAGATCATGATATATTTGTCATTATTCCATAGCCAGCGATATTTTTCAGGAAGGTACAGTGGGCATATTTTCCGTCCATTTTTTAGCCAAACAATAGTCCTAGGTAATCAGTGTTCTCATGTCCCTTTCTCACACGTGAAGAAAACGATGTAAGCAATCAAAAATTTTTTCCTGTTTTGACCGCAAATCAGACTACGACGGAGAAAAGCTAGGGCATTTCTTTGTTTTCTTCGTCAAACGGAGCTTAACGCACATGTCATGAAATTTTTAACCCTTTTTGTTGATGGAAGGTGAAGCTCTTGCTCCAAATAAATCTACTACGAATTTGTAGCCTAATTAAATTATACGAACAATATTTATGTCCGAAGACCATGTTTAATCCTCAATGTTCCAAAGCATATTGCGGAGGTGAAAACATGAATCTTCTTCACTTTTGAA
This sequence comes from Haliclystus inabai, assembly GCA_025505365.1. Taxonomy (NCBI): domain Eukaryota; kingdom Metazoa; phylum Cnidaria; class Staurozoa; order Stauromedusae; family Haliclystidae; genus Haliclystus; species Haliclystus inabai. The sequence continues at coordinate 15,247 of JANVCG010045450.1, forward strand.
AAGTTCAAATCCCGCTTGCTTTAATATAAAAAGAACACTTGATGTTAAGTGCTCTGTACACATTTTACTCACTTGCTGTTTTGTATCACACCATGATTCTTGCAGAGATTTACTTAGCCAAATACTGCAATTACTACATACTAATGAAGTTAACTGGAAATACAACTTCATAAATAGTTAAACTGAGAAATAACCCATATTTGTTGCATTTTCAACTACAGTGTACAAACTGGTCAATTTAGCTCATTTACTATAAACTTGATCCATATTTAAATAATTTCAAATATGTATTGCAATAGCTCCTTTTATCCTGCTTAGTTAATATTGAAGAATTGATATTAAAAATTCGAAGTGCATTATCGGTGTTGCTATATATTTTTCAATTTCTTTCCTAAACACTTTTTGCTTTATAGAGTTAAAATGACAAGTTTTATTACAGGCAATTGAAGGGAGCGAAGCGACCTCCTAGAGGAAGTGGAAAGCTGATTGTCCGGGGCCAATTCCAACAGCCCAAGGCTTGCACTTCTTTCAGTTTCTTTCAAGTTTATTTCTCGTAGGTCATTGTTCAATGGTTTCAAAGTTTGTGTAATTTGTTATTCTGAAGTAAATAAGTTTCGGCTGATTCCTTGATATTTGGTTGTAGCTTGCAAAGCATATATAATTGTCATAGGTACCAAGCAGTTGCAACGATTATATTTATTGTGAACTTACTTGTTCGGGTTGCAAGTATTAAATCGAGCAGTAAGGGTAGAATTTTGGTAAGGCATTCCCCCTCCAAAAAATAGCAAAATACCAAGTACTAACCGGGGTATCTACGGGTTCGTTCGATCATAATTTTTTATGAATGTATTTCCTGCATGCTGTGTATTATCTTGCGCTTATCTATCCCCTCAGTAGATTGGTCTCTTTTGGTAGTAGATTGAAATGCTAACCGCAATAAAGCTGTATAGACTAACAGCAGTTTACTACCGCAGTAAAAATGTTTATAGCCTGAGGCAGTTTATGTTCTGTTTACATGCTTTTCAGAACTGGACATTTTTTACCTAGTGCGCAATTGAAAATATCATTATCCCTCATGTAGAAGTGAATTTGGATACATAGAAGAATTAATTTGGTCCAATATTAAAACAATCACCAAAGGATTTAGAGTTTTCTGCCTCTGTGCTAACATCGACTGATTGCAAATCAAATTTACCGCTAAATTAGATTCACCTTGTGGTAGATAAATGACTTGAAAGCGAGGTGTAAATGGGGTGTAAATGTCATTGATTTTGAGGTGCATCTTTCAAAAGTCATTCTATTGAAATATTTGAATATCGTTTGTCTCCTGTTTAAGCCTTTATAGATAAATGTGTTCGACAAATATGAAGCCATGTTCCGAAGGCGAAATACAATTCATAATAAATAGAGAAGAATAAAATCCAAGAGATGAATTAAGTGGTACATCCCTATTAGAAGTCAGGTTTAGAAGAATATCCGGAAACATGTTATTGGTAGTAATTGAAAAGATGTCATTCTCTATTTTCAGGAACAATTTCAGAAGAAGGTTCGCGTTTATAAATGAGACATCCACCAGTGCCAACACACATAGCAGAATGCAATCTAACGGAAGCATTTCCATATGTCTATCTTACACATGGGATACTGTCGATAGCTTGCAGTTTCTGTGCTATCGTTGGTAATGGATTTATTATTATAGCAGTTGCTTCAGACCCATTAAAAAAGCTACGTACGCCGTTCAATTATTTCTTGGTGAATTTAGCAGTGAGTGATTTCTTAAGTGGCTCAATATCAATGCCTATAATGGCAGTTATGTCTATCATGAAATCGGATGACTCGATAGCTAGACTATGGAATCAAGTATCTCAATGTATTCTACTGTTGTCTTCAACAACAAGTGTTCTCAGTTTGGTTGCGCTGTCCTTGGATCGATATTTAGCCATCAAATGGCCAATGAAGTATCGCACGCGACTATCAATCAAGAATTGTTTCTATATCACTGCTAGTGTGTGGATTATATCCATCGGAACATCAATCCTACGATTGAGTACTTCTTTCAAACAGTATTTCCATGTGTACCTGAACGTTACAATTATTGCTTGCCTTCCAGTTCTAGCCTTCACATATATCAGTGTCCATAGAAAAATGCAGCAACGTGCTGTCAGAATAGCTGATGCGGGGGCTAACCTTTCGTCCGGCTTGGTCGATGAAAAGGCGAGACAAACAGCTCGTAAAGTAACGTCTGCTTTCAAAATTATTGTGAAAATGTTCTTAGTATGTTATCTACCTGCATTGGTGATTAGCTATGTCTTGAAATTGAACCAGTCAGTTGACTGTTCTACTGGCCATAGCTTAGCCCTTCTGGTTTTCCTATTGCTATTCCTAAACAGCTGCGTTGCTCCTATTATCAGTGTCAAAAACTTGAGGAACTTTCGGCTTACACTCCGCTATTTCATAACTGCAATTTTTGGTCGACGTCTATTCAAGAATAAAGTCTCTTCACAGATCCCAAGCCAATAATTTTTATGTATTTCCATATACAAAATCATTGGCCTCTATGCAAAACATTTCTAATCTTCTAATATACGACACTTGTCTTGTGAATGAAAAGCCACAGATCTTTGTAAATAATTCATTACTGTGAATGATCAACTATTGCGTGTGATATTAATAAAAAATTGCTTTCTGATTTTGAATAATCTTGTTTCTAGTATGTATACATACAAGAGTATATCAGTATCCACAATGATTAAATGTAAAGAGAATTGATGTTTACTATTATACAGTGTACATAACTTATACAACAGACGAGTCAGACATAACTAGATAGATGTGATATAATCAATAAATGTTGATAAGTAATATACATAGTACGATAAGCGTGGCAATGAAACTATATTAGACTGGCTCCACTGGCCCCTATATGACTTTTCTGTCCTTATGACTTAGCTTCTAAGCTCTACATGGAAGCTACTTCTAATAACCATTTCAACACCCAGTCAGTATTGTAGGAGTATATTTGTTCAAAACATTATATATTGTTATAACTTTAACAGTTTGCTTTTTCTCTGGCCCAAACTACAAGTCATTGCTCAGTCATCATTACCAAACATATATCTGCAAAAATTCTATTTGAAACGTGCTAGCAAACAAATTACTTGTAAAAGCCTCACAAACTGTAGTTTTCTATGGAGACTTCTTTGACTTAGGCAAATCGTAATAATGATGAAATAGACAAAGACAACTCGAACTTGATTGATGATAATTGTTAATATAATTCGTGTTACTATGAAGACTGATCATTTACAAATGAAATTGAGCTATTTATGTTACATGAATACGAGATTGAAATAAATAGAGGCTGATCTATATCATTGCTGATGTCATTGTTCCATGATGTTGATCTGATAATATCGATTCAGTACATCCTAAACGTTTGAGCATCTGGTTAGAGAAACACTCAATTATGGCTTTTGATCTGTATACATGGGGTATTGTCCACAATCTAGCTTCAGCTTATACGCGATGTTAACAATATTATCTTTGCAATCTGATTGGCTAGTGTTCATACCCTTTTCTCATGACAGCAGATATGTGGAGTCCAAAACAAAATTATAGAATTATACAAAATTATAAAATTATATCAAAAAAGTATTTCTAAGGGAACAAAATGGATCAGCCATTTGTTAATTCGTTCAAAATATTTATTCATCACCATTATATTTGGTTACCTGGCATAAGTTATATTTAATATACAAGAGCTGCATGCTGAATCATTGTGACAAATCAGTAAAACAATTTATTGCAATGTTTAGGTCAGCGATTGTTAATCTAAGATTGGACAAGAGTATTAACAATAATAACAAATTTTGAATTACGTTTGAATTACTTTGAAATCGTGCTTAATCAGATTATATTTAAAAGTTTGCGAAGTTTTAAATAGCACAATATGTACTGGTACTGGTAGCGGCTTAGGTTTGATTTGCCTCATAATTTTGAATTTAACTTCTAGAGTGCCATGCATGGTGTATTTGTTAGCCACAAAGTGATCAAGCTCCTCCAGTTGGAGATCAACCAAACCATAAATGATCTTATTAAAGCATAATTAAATCATTCTTGATTCGAGGCAATTCCATTGAGCTAATTTCCAGATACCGTAATCTTTCTGTATAAGAGTGACCATGATGCTTTGCATGGCAAACATATCGAGTAAAATCATGCTGGATTTTTTCTATCATGTTGGTATCTTTTATGAAGTATGGAGACCATACTGGTGATGCTGTCTCAAGGAGTGGTCGCACATATATGTTGAAAGCTCTTAGTAATATTGAAGAATCCTTGCTTGTGAAGCTTTTTCGAATAAGGTACGATCTAGATTTGGCTTTGGCTGAAATCATCGCACAGTGCAAAGAAGATTTTAAATTTGGATTGAATAAAACCCCCAAGTCTTTGAATCGTTGCTCTCTTGTTAGTTCTATAGCTTGTAGTGTAAATGATTCATTGATACCTTTGGTATTACCGTGTGAAAATACACAATACTTTTCAAAAACAAGTCTTAGTTGCCAAGTTTCTGCCCAAGTAACAATTTTGCTTAATGATTTTTCTGAAGTACAATTGGAATAACTTTTGGAAGAGAATATCATTGTATCATCTGCAAATAACTTTACGTGGCACTCATCTTCAAGGCAATTTGCAATGTCATTAATATGTACAATGATTAGCAACATACCGAGAACAGAGATTATAACCAAACAAAACTAATTAACGCAATAAAAAAACAATTAATTTACAAATATCAACTTAAATTTGAACAAGCACATTTAGATAAAAACACAATAGCTCAATCAAATCAATTAAAATTTTACAAAACTATAAAAAATAAATTCGAGTTCGAGAATTACTTGCTTCTACCAAACAAGAAAACAAGGGTAGCGATAACGCAGATCAGAATCAGTGCCCACAAGCTTGGAGTGCAGACCGGTCGACATTCTAACGTTCCCTACAATGCAAGGTTTAGCCCCTATTGCGATACAGATTACATTGATGATGAGATGCATTTGCTATTTTCCTGTATAATTAATAATGATCTGAGACTAGGTTGGGAGTTCAAACTGGCAGATACAATAATCTACCAAATGCAGAAAGAAAATGTGTATATTGCAAAAACGATAGCATAGATGACGAGATCCATTTGCTGTTCTAATGCAGCATAAACAGTTGCCTTAGGAAAGAATTGTTCAACTGCATGAATACCTTAGTGAGAACTTTGCCACAAGGACTGAAGAAGGAAAACTGGACTTTTTGTTTACGCAGCCATCACATGCGATAACTAGATTACTTGGAACATTTATCTGTCGCTCGTTTGAGCAAAGGGAAAACCATAGCTAATTCGATATATTATAACTAATTTGAATTTCTCAAAATAGCGCTATAAATAACATGGTCATAAGGACCTCTCAATTGCATTTACCATATACCTATCTCAACAATTGGTAAATTGGTATTAAATGAACATATCACATATCACATCATCATCAATCATCATCTACGTTGCAGTCCACCGAACAATGTACAGCACCATGGTAAAACCTATCTTACTCTATGCTAGCGCTTTTTGGGGTG
>JANVCG010045561.1:0-20866 GCA_025505365.1 Haliclystus inabai
GCGACGATGTCATTGAGTCCATACTTGGTTGGTTCTGCACAATGGGTGTGCCCAACAGAATCACGACAGATGGTGGATCACAGTTCTCTAGCACAAAATTCATAGATTTCTGTAAAGAATGGGGTGTAGTATACGACCCACATTAGTAACGGGTACGCCGAGGCTGCAGTAAAAACAGTTAAATCAATCGTCGATGAGACGACAACAAAGGGAAACCTCAAAACCAAAGAATTCTACAATGCCATCTTGGAGTACAGAAACACCCCAAGAGGAGATGGACTGAGCCCAGCTCAAAGATTGATTGGTCAACCCCTACGGACTCGCATCCCTATCAATCCAGCGATGTTCAAAGAAGACATCAGAAAGAAAATTGAAACTGCCGATAAAATCGCAACCTCGTTAAAGGTAAAGGCCAAAGAGCGATATGATCAGCACACAAGACCGTTAACAGAGTTGAAAGTTGGAGATATTGTCCGTGTTCAACATCCCTCAACCAAGCGTTGGGCAGAATTGCTAAAGTAATGTCCCAGCACCCAAGAAAGCAAAGTTACCACATTAAAACCAAAACTGGTCGATTATACTGGCGTAATTGAGTTTTCCTAAAACTCCTTGGCACGGTGTTTGATTTGAATCCTCTGTTTCAGTTCAGTGGAGTCAAGCCGTTTTTCCTGCTAGTGCAGCATAACGTTTGATCTAGGCCTTACAGTATAAAAAAACAGAGAGAACGGATCCGCTTATTTTCAACACTAGAAACCAGTGACACTCGATGAGTGCAATTCATTTTGTAAATTAATTTTGATACAGTTGGATAGCTCGTTTGAAATGAAATTTCATTTTCATGTTCTCATTTCTCACGAACAGTTCTAATGACGCATTGGAGGTAGGGTACCTTATCCAAACACTACTGGCAGTTCAGGGAATGTGATTTTATCGGACTCCTGGAATCGGACTGTCCATTAGCCTGCGTGCAGACAACTTTCAAAATCGGTTCGATTTAGCCTGAGAACAGGTCAATCGTCCATGAGTTGAGACAGTTCAGCACAGAATCCTATTTTCTAGATATATTTTATAGTTTCAATAGCGAAGTTGGCATAACAACTGTCCACAAATAGATTGAACTCTCACCTCCATTTGTTTTTCTATTGTTCTGCAAATTTTTCACATGCACATTACCTTGTCATGAAAGTCGGGTTACGCGCTGCTGAACATCTCAACTCAGCATGGCGATCAGGCGTCTATTGTTTCGCTTGCGGAAAAGCATATTTTTGCTCGTATATCAATGTATCAAATAAAAAACTCAACTTTTTATAGCCTAAAATGATCCCAGGAAAATTCCTGTCATTTGGAGCCCAAAATCATCACCTATCCTGTCACAGGAGGACCGTGAAAAGGACACACACAGGCTTGCATACATCTTGTCTATTTGTATATAGATAGACGCTATGAGAGAAGGATTGGAAGCCCCTTTGTTCTTTGCCACACAATCTGAGTTATGTTATTGTTCACGATCGATGACGCGTGCTTACATGATCTCCAAACCACACAAACATTTTTGCTCTTCAATTAGCAGTCTTTTTTTCTGTATTGCTGCAAAGTGAATGATCAATAATCACAGTGTTGTAAATACTTGTTACTAAAGTAACGCGTTACTTGGTACTCGTTAATTTCAAAGTAATTTCAGGGTAATTCAAATTCAATTACTTATTATGAAAAAGTAATTAAGTAATGTAATTGTTTTTCAAGTAGTGAGTAACTTTTTGGTGAGAGTAATTTGACGTTACTTTACAATTACAAACCATTGTTTTTTCCAGCATATGAGATTATTATGCAACCAAAAATCACACATTACTAATCAATTCATGCCTTTTGTTGTCAATTTCATTTAGGCTTGACATTTTGTAAAATAACTTTTAGGCTACTTACCGCTTTAGTTTTACAATTCGAAACGATTCAACATTAAACGAGTTCGCTAAGATGTTTTGTTTGCGATGCAAATATTCATTCATTGTAATTCAACTCAATCTAATTACTTTTCACGCCATACTTTGACAGCTCTATTGTTCTCTATGCAAAGGTCAGACAAAGTTCGAACTGCAATCGCATGTGAGCGATCCAAATTACAAATTCGTTTTTCTAAATAAAATATCATTCAGCAACAAAACATTAGAACATTTCAAACACTAGTAGGCCCACATGCTTTTATGCAAATTTTTTGTTTGATAGTTTGTCAGTAAGGAGATGAAACTGCTTTTTCACATACAGATTTTTTGTAAAATTCTGACAAGCGTAAACCGCAAAGTTATTCTCTTTAGAACCTCAATCACAAACATAAATTCAAACTTTAAGGATCTCGAAAGTAATTAGGGCTGTTGATTACTCAGATTTTAGTAATCGATTACCGTTACAATTACTTTTCAAAATAATCGTGGATTACCGTTACCGCTACTTTTTCTAAAAATGTAATCAATTACAATTACAAATTACTTGACCAAAAAGAGTAATCCCGATTACTAATTACTGATTACTTTTCTTCTATTCAAAAAGTTTAAATAAGCAAACTTTTATCTCAAATATATGGAATCTGAATTATTACTCCTAAATTCAACATGTAAAACATTGTAATTCAAGTTGTATGGCTTGAAGATATTATACCTCTTATCACATACTTAGAAAATATAAAATAGCTTTTTAAAATCCAAATGAAATTGATTGAGATAGATAGACGACTGTTGAATAAAAGCAAATACCTTTTCATTTCTTATGTTATTTTGAGTGTAAATTTATCCAATGAGTCATTTGTCCAGCAAAGTTTCTAATAGCACTGAAATCAAGTAAACCAAATCTAGAGCTTAATTTGCTTCTGTTTTATTTTATATACTTTTAGTTACCTCAATGCAAAACTCTTTTGCCGTGCAGTGTTCTAATAAATCAAATAACAATCCTTCAATCTTCCGCGAGAGAAACATCATTTTGTGTGAAAAATTTGTGTTGCTAGGCAACGATTTCCTACACGTGATTTGGCCCATTGTTCAAGAGCGAGAAGGGTTGATTTACATCGGTGGGCTTTTTGACACTCACTTTTTTGTTGGTAATTACGATTTCAGATGACAGAACAATAACAAAACATTGCGCGTTTAACAAACAGTTAAACTCATCCAAATGATGAGGGTTGACACTTGGTGCTTGATTGTTAGGAGCGTTTACTTTGCGTTGTGATTAGCGTTGGACCAGCTAGCGATCCTGTCACCACCCTCAAGCACCAGTCACACTGATAATCAATGGAATTATTAATCATATGAAATTGCAAAGCTAAGAATTGAAGTAAAACAAATAAATAAATAAATGAATAAATAAATGAATAAATAAATAAGTACATACAGACATACACAAATGAATAAATGCATACATGAATAAATAGCATTTGTAAATACCTGGAGAACACAACAAGGATAATAAATCAACATTATAATCAAGAGGTGGGTGGGAGGGGAAGAGCAAGCGTCTTGACTATTTCTTGTCGTGCGAGCATTATTATTACAGTTGAAGCGTATGACAATAATCGACGAAGTAATTTATTAGCGTAACGAATGGCACAGCAAGCTAGCGATTTCAAACAAGAATGACACTCAAAACTCTTACCTTGATATTGGTACTCAATTTGCCTAACCAAATTACCTTCCCTATAAGGTCATCACTTAATCCATTTCCGTGAACTATGAATTGGATTGGTGACTTTTTAAGATGAGCCAATCATAACCAAGACCAATTGCGCACTCACTTTATGACTAGCTGCAACCGCTGACCAACTTGCAACGGTCCTGTTACATATCTCACTGCTAGCGTGCAACATTAGTGATAGTTTAAAATAGCCTAAATTATAATGTAGCCTCATTTAAACTCATCCAAATGATGAGGGTTGGCACTTGGTGCTTGATTGGTGGGAGCGTTTACTTTGCGTTGTGATTAGTGTTGGACCAGCTAGCGATCCCGTCACCACCCATACAAATTCTCCAATGTGCTTGGAGAGAGAGACAGGATTACCTGGACCATAGATTATAGAAGAGAGAGGGATTGGCAACTGAGGTCTGGTCACAAAATATGTTTTTGTTATGCAAATTCAGGCTGCACGTGGTCTCGACACGACACAAGATTATCACCACAGTTTTCACTTTCACGTACTCTGGTCAATGTTATTGTTGTTCAGCAAATCATCAAGGTTTAAAAGTTCTTTTTATGTTTTATCAATCCTTTTTGGTATGGAATTTTGACAACAAGTTGAATCAAGTACTTACGAGTTACTTTTAAATAACTTAGTTGAATTTCGCTGGCTTAGACTGGAGAAAATAGGGAATTGAACCGACTGAGGTGAAACCGATTTGCTAAAGAATTCAGAAAGTTTGAAAGAGTTTAATGCAGAAAAATATTACCTTGTTTGTATCATGGCACCTTATTGATTCGAAAACAAATTCAGAGCTGGTATTGAGATATCATCTGATCCTTTTCTTTCTGTTTATTCTGACCACCGCATTTTATTTCTGACGATTCATAGTTGTTTTCGTAAAGCGTAGTTTTGGATACTTTCAATTCAAGCGTACTCGATTGTCTTTCTCTGCAGCGATTGACTTTATTTCATCTTCCATAGCACCCAACTTTTTTTTCTTCTGTTTTTAATCCGTTATTTTGGGAGATGTGAATGAAGGATGCAACTCAAATTTTACCTTATGCTGTATGCACATCTCCGGGCATTCTCAAAGTAACAAAAAATTTGAATTCTTGAATGAACGACTAGATGACAAGTTAACGTGAATTAAAATTGTAAATCAAATGAATCAATCAATGTATTCCAATTTATTTTCTTATCAGCATATTGATCCATGGAATTATTTTCATGAGCTCTATGCCGTCAACGTTCACCCCAAACAGAAAATTTATGATCACATGTCAGGTCGGAGAGAAACAAATGATTTGAAAACAGTCATTTTAATTTACGATCTCAGGATTTCATCAAAACTGCCATCACCCATCAGCTATCCTTACTACAATTAAACTCATTGCCTATATTGAATGTTTGGCTTTTGGTGCTTGGTTAATGGATATTGACAGCCGTCATAAATCCGACCCATTATCAACAAGACTAAGCGGAACCTGTCACCACAAGACATCAGACATCTTCAAGGTACTTGGAAGCTCATGACAGGGAATTGAGACTCCCACCAAATTTTGAACCAAGCACCAATAAAGAGATCCTAAAGCTATGGGATGAAAAGTTTCCTTCAACCTTGGCATTTGTGAAAATTGCTTTTAGCCATGCTGACAAACGATCACGTGACAACGATTGACCGGACTTGAGCAAGAAAAGAGAACCAGGAGAATTCCCACGTTGATGAAGGTAAGTCGACATAGCTGTCACCGCACACAACTGTTGGGAGCCACACAACAATATGAATTTTGCAGCCCTTGCTGAAAGGGTCTGTTATGGAAGCTTTGATGAGAATCTGCATACACGATGGTTTAGAGCGGTTGTCAAATGCCAGGTCTGCCACTTGTAGGTGGGTTGTACAATCAAAGGAATCAAGATAAGGTACTGTAAATTCTGCAGCTCGCAAAAAACCGAAATACGCAAGTGTGCATGCTACCCAAAACATCACGTGATCTGGTCTTGTGAAATTCAATGAACTACGAATCACCAACATTAAAGTATTTGTGATTGGCAGTCTAGTTGTACCTTTTGTACCCTGAGTTCGTTTGATTCCTTGAACCAGTCGATCAAGCTGTTGGAAACCAGAGAATGGGTCAGGGAAGCCTTTTTCGATATGCAAGGAACGAATGGCAGATAAATACACTTTAATTGACTTGTGCTGTAGAGTTTTTGCCAAATTAGTGGTGAACAAACACAAAATCTGTTCACTAGCAGGGCATGCATTGGAAAAGCCTAGATGTTCGGAAATTTGGATGAATTTGCGTTGGGCTGAGGTGTATGTGCGTCGTGTTGAAGCTGCCAAGCTGTTGTAGAGGTATATCTCACATTGTTGCTCCAATTTCATTACATTAGGGACAGCAGCAACTGTTGTGGGATGGCTGTTGGATGATCCAGTGCTGATGATGCCAACTGCCGAAACTCCTGCCAACGAAAACGAGATAATGTTACAGCAACACAATTAACTTCTCCAGGAATATGTTTGCTAGTAAACGAAAAATTTAACTTGGCTGCTGCCATTAAAAGGTGCCGCAGCAGACCCATAATTGATGTTACTTTTGATGTGCGATTATTAAGTAGTGCAACAACTGATTCATTGTCACATTGGAAAAGAACATGCTTGCACTGCCATTGATCCCCCCACACATGGGCTGCAACCACAATGGGGAAGAGCTCCTTGTAAGCAATGGAAGAAGCTTCTTGGGTAGCATCCCAGCCCCCGTTAAACCACTTGCCCATCCAGAAAGTACCATAACCTGCAGAGCCTGATGCATCCGTCTGCAAGACCACTTCAGCACGCAACATTCTGCCTGGATACAACCAAAAGCTGACACCATTCCATTCCTCAACAAAGGTTTCCCACCACGTCAAGTCTAAGTGAAACTCCTGATTCAGCCGTATACGATGGGTCGTTTTCCTGAAACAACAAAGCAAATCAAGCATACGTCTGATAAAGGTCCTTCCTGGCCATACAACTTTGGCTGCATGATGCAAGTGACCAATAAGAGATTCTAATTCCTTTCGTAAACACCACCTTTTACTATGCCATGATTTAAGGAGGCTCTTCAGTCCCTCAAGTTTTTCTGTGGGCAGCCTTGCAGTCTGCTGTGAAGAATTTAGCTCAATACCAAGGACAATTAAACAGTCTGTGGGCCCATGAAATTTCTGAGGGTGTAATTGAAAACCGAGTCGGAGGCATTCTTGGATAGCTTTCTGGAGATAATGGGCACAGATCATGGAGTTGGGGGGCCCCGCTAATATAAAGTCATCAAGATAATGCATAATATGGAGTATGAGTTGTTTATTAATCAAAATCCATTCTACCGCTTCTGCAACAGAGTTGAAAATAAATGGTGCTGATCGTAAGCCGAAGGGTAGTGCAAAGTCTACATAATACTGCCCTTGCCATTTCATCCCTAACAAATAACGGTCAGAAGGGTGGACAGGGATGTTGCGATAGGCTGCTTCCACATCAAATTTAACCATGAGTGCTTCAACCCCTAGTGAACTAACCATCCCAATGACCTGGTCCACCTTGATGTATTCTAGGGTGTAGTCATCTTTGCTTATGCCATCGTTTACGCTAAAACCGCTGGGAGAAGAAAGGTCCACAATGAGGCGCCATTTCCCTTGTTGTCCCCGTTTAGGTAGGACCCCAAAGCTACTGGTAAGTAAATTAGGCATGGGAGGAATTGGAGGCCATGTTTCACTTCATTGAGTAGATAGTTGTCAATTATTATTTTGTTACTCTCGGCAGAAGGTTTATTCCTTTTAGCAGAACGCAATTTGTTATTACCATGGTAACCAATTTTGAAACCGTGCTGAACACCATTCAAGACGTATGACACAAATTCTCGATCCGGGTGGTCAGCCAGTTGCTCTGCGAATTGTTCTACGCGCAGGGGTGTAACTTCATCTACTGGAAGCAGACCACTTCGCACTAAAAGTGAAACAGAAACACAATGGGACTTGTTATACGAAATTCCTAATACGAATGTTTTGGCACAGTGTCGAAATGGAAATAATTGTAATGTATATGTTATAGTAAACCACCACCAAAAATTAGAAAAGGAACCACTGCAAAAAAGTAATAGTGCAAACAATCTTGTTGGCACCGTGTGATTTCTTAGAAATAGCATTGAATTTTTGCATTTCTAGACAAGGAATTGTATATGCTATAATAAACCACCACCACCAAAATGATAAACCACCACAAATTACAAACCACCACCACAAGAAAGGACCCTAACCAGATAGTGTGAACAAGCTTGTCGACACCGTGTGATTTCTCAGAAATAGCTTCGAGTTTTGCTTCACTAGACTAGCATCTCTATAAGACTAGCTCCACTAGACCCCACTGCATAAGCTACGCTGGTTATTAAGGATACCGTGAAAATGATTAAAATGCGAACCTTTTTTTAATTTTTATTATATATTTTTTTTTTTTTACAAATTATATATTTTCAAAAAATTATTTATTTATTCATTTTTTGAAATAGCGACGAAAGTAAGTCTCTCACGAACAATTAGCAAAAAACAAGGCGCAATTACCAGGAGAGTCTATGGAAAGAGGAAATCAACAACAAATTTGTGCTTTTGGTAGTAAGCGATTTGATATCGGGCTTAGTGTCATGTGACCTTTGCACTACTTTGCAACCGTTTTTGTTGTTGTTGCGGTGAATGATTTGCCTTGAAAAATCTGATTTCAGACCTTGAAGACCATTGTTTTTATTTAATCAGGGGTTAACAGCACAAGCCATTCAAAAACCTTATGATTAGGATGAATTCGATTTTTTGTTTTCCCCCATTGGGATCAGGTATAAATATGAGAGTTGTTTTCAAAATCGAAGGGTTGATTTTTTTTTAAGCGAGCAATTTGTCGTTTATTGGCAATTCAAAACCGGAAACTACGGCAAAATTTTCATGATGGTTGTTGCTATGGCAACACAATCTTGATTAGATTTATTGGAATTCAAAATAAATTGGAAATAAAATTAAACATCAACTTTTTCTAGCTTGATCGGATGGAACAAATTCCAAGAACAAGAAAAACTTGTGAAGGTAGAGTTGAACTCCACACATGCTTTTGCAGTATAGGTTTGCTCATTTCCTATTGTAAAGACGAGAGTTGAAGTCTGAGTAAGGTGATTAAAGCCTTTCAGATTTGAAACCACTGTTTTGATTGAATGAAACAAGTAATTTGATTGTTTAAATAAATAGCTGTGAGTCAAAAAGAAACCACAAATTAAATCAATTTAGTAAAAGATCGCGAACGAAAGGGGGTGGTTTTGTTTTGAAGCAGTGAAGCAGGAATACGCTCCATTTGAAGGAATAAAGCATGTTTTTATCATCAAATCATCACAAGTTTAGAATTTCCATCAAACCAATTAATTCCTACCCCTTGAGAGTGATGCAACTGCAGAACATTGTTTTGATTATGACTCAGTGACACTGACGTGAAGAATGCTAGCAGACGCTTCTATATCCTGTAATTGACATCTATTAGCGGTCTGAAATTGACTGCACGGTGAAGAACTGTCTAGTCGTGGTCTAGCGGAAGCAGTGTTTGTTAACGCCCGCGCATCGCCAGACAACTGAAATAATAGAGCATGATCCCCCGAGAGACAATTCAGAACGATTTGCAGCGAATACCTCCATGAAGTTTAAGGACCTTTAGAAAAGCAAATGAATACGACAATGCAGTTTTTCGTTCTGGTTTCATTATTACTCTTATTTGATTTGAGATAAATAACCACCCACCAGCAGAATTATTACCTATCACAATATTAATTGTTTAATCACATAAATTACTAATACAAGTTTCTCACAAGATCATTGGTCAAGAATCTAAATTTTTTGCCTCATGCAAAGTACATGGAACTATTTTATTTAAACATGAAGCATCAATACGAATGGAAATCCTGATAAGAGTTGAGAGACAGTTGAGACTCCTCTTTTTGTTTCGGCTCACTTGACACGAGGTAAAGGGGTGGCTGCCATGGCAACTAGAGCATCGATGCAGGTAGTTGCAATTGCCATCCTTGAACCTACGATGGCCATCGTTCCATGAAAAACAAAAACGTTTTGTTTGATACGGAGAATTCCTTGACTGGATACTATTACTGTCTTCATTTATGGCGACCCTTTTTTGCTGTACAGAGGAGCCAGCCGTGTGGAAGCTATAGAGTTGCGTATTAATGGTTGACCAGTCCGTGAGGGATGTTGCTGCAGCATTCTCTCAGAAAGACTGGTCGTAATGGACCCAGGCTGCGCTAGAAAATTGGCGAAAAGTCCAGATTATCAATAACTTGTATATTGAGAGGTCTCTCTAGCGTTCCGGGTGATACGATGTAATGATCACCATGTAAATCGAAAAAGCCTTAACCCATGATAGAATATCTGCCGTGGATCGACGCGTTTTTTTCGCGGGGGCTGTGACAACTAACCTGCCATCAAAAAGAACTTGAGATTGTTGCTCATATTCCACTTGGTCCGGGGAAAGGAGCTCGCCCAATTTGACATATTGCCCGGTAACAATAGCCGTAACCAATTTGGACGGTATGGGTGAACAGCCAGGTCCCAGGATAAATGGTTGGTGCAAAACGGGGTTCTGAGGCGAATACAGTACAGTAGACGGTGTTGGATTATCCGGTGGTAATACGTTAAATTGATCATTGCTTACATCAGGCCTCGAGGCAGATAAACCGGAAACAACATGGGATGGCATCAAATCGGGTAACGTGAAAGTATTCACAAATGATGGCAGCTGCGGAACAGTAGAAGACGTACCTTGAGGGCTTTGAAGTTGCTCGGAAACCAGCACAGGCTGCGAGGTTGACGGCAGGTTGACCACGTTCGAACTCTGCAAACTTTGAAGCACAACTTGGGCAATTTCTTGAATGAGTTCCCTGTTATTTGCTGGTTGTGATGTCGACTCTGCTTCTACGGGGCTTGTAGTTGAATACGATGCATCACGCGAGTTACGGCTTGTACAAAGCATAGCGACAAACTTTGATATAGTATGAATTAGCGTAAATAAATTGAATAAATAACCACCACCAAAATTCAAACCAATCAATGTAAAACAATTGAATAAAATATGACAACCAATAAAACAAATATGACTATCGAACAAATATAATATCAAAAGCTAATAAGCGATTTCTTTGAGCGATTAAATTGCAGCTTGTCAACTAGACAACGATAGCGAGAATGGTTGACACACCCTGACAATGCAGACATGCGCATTACCTATCAATTAATCAAGATTGACACTTACCAGGTTCTGCTGTGCCTAAGAGCCACATGACATATTCCTTGTCACCAGTACGTTTATCCACTGACCAATTATCAACGCTCACTGCTAAGTAGCTAGATATAGTTTAAGTGATTTAGACTAATAATCACCGCAATACTGGCTTGAGTTTAACCTCATTTAAATCTCTACTTTAAAACCATTTAATTGATATAAACTTCCTTGCAGTTTGTTTGTCATATTTTACCACTGTGCTGTTGCGTTACACCAAGGAAACGCACCCGATCTGCTGAAAACCCGTCCAAATCCAAGCCAATATATTGGCAAGTTAAAAAGCGCTGTAGAGGTTTTAAGGATCCCATCTGATTCTCTTGATGATAAACTATGATAAAAAGCAAAGAAAAACGGGATAGGATGTTATTTACCCGTTTAAATATGAGTTTCAACGTACACAATTTCGCTGTCTTTTTAGTAGGAACATTTGTTTTGGTCCGCCAGCCTACTCAGTCTGTGTCGTGTGAAGACCACGTGACAAGGGGCGGGTCCAAATTTTACATTTCGCAGGACGCGCGGCTGAGAACAATAGAGTTACCAATCCCTCTCTCTTCTATAATCTATGCCTGGACTGCCCACCAAATTAGCCCAAGCACCATAATAGAAAATCAACAATAGTGATGCCCCTACCTATGCCAAAATGCGAGATAAGCCTGCCAAAACGGAAGGAAATGTTCTTGTGTACAGTGTGTAAGCTTTGCTGTTCCAGCGCCCTAGAGCTTTAATCACCTGATCTGGAACTCCATTAAGGCCAGCCATGGTAGCTGCTCCAATACGGAAACTACGGCTTGAAAAGTTGCCTTGAACACCAGCATTAATGAAAATTGTTCTCAGCCAAGAGGACAATGTTTCTCTTGAAAGTGGTTGTCCTAATTGAAATAAGAAAAGAGGTCCTGGCATGTTTCCTCTGAGATGGAGATATGCGACCATGGCAGTAATTGGGCATAGAGTATTTGATGTTTGACCAACATAGATATGACAGCCTTGACGAAGAGGATCTGTTTTGGAACTTTTGATAAATACACGAAGACAAGATGGATTAGTGGTACTTTTGAGCGATAAATCTTTTGTTTGCAAATGTGTGGCTGATGAGTAGCTTGCCAGATTAGGGACTGTAAACTCTGATGCTCTAAGGAAACCAAAATAAGCCAATGTGCAGGCTGCCCAAAACATGGTATGGTCAGCAACGGTGAGATTGAGTGATGACCGGATTGTTACAAGCAGAGGAGATGTGATGGGAAGATGTGAGCGAGTGCTTTGGCCTCTTAAACTTTGAATTCCTCGTACGACTCTGTGAAGTTGTAGACGGCCTGCCAAGGGGTCTTGGTATCCTTGTTCTATGTGTAGAACGATCTGACTGCTGAAAGGTACACTTTAATGGATGAAGGTTCCCTCTGTACATGATACTGGCGAATTCCATGAACTTGCGTTGGGCTGTTGCGTAGGATCGGCGAGTTGCTGGAGCCAAACCGTTTAACAAGAAAGCATGGCAGTCGGCTTCTAGCAGGCGCAGATCAATTTGGCTGAAAGCTGATCTGGAATTGGTGTTGCCATGGGGTAGTTTGATGGTGCCAAACAACAAAAATCCTGCCAATTAAAGCGGGAAAAAGCATCAGCAATTAAGCTAGCAAAGCCACTGATGTGCACTGAAGAAAATGTGAAATTGAAACGAGCAGCTGCTAGTAGAAGTGATCTAACAAGTGTCATGATTACTGGGATCTTAGAAGTACGGGTATTAAGGATTGAACCAACCGCTTCATTGTCTGTGCGAAATAGAATGTGCTGGTGACCCCATTCAGATCCCCACAAATGAGCAGCAATAACAATAGGAAAAAGCTCCTTTTAGGCAATCGACTGTGTCATTTGAGATTGAGAGCATCTATCGTTAAACCATTTTTACTTGTAGAATACTCCAAAACCATACTTTCCCGAGGCATCTGAGACGAGATCATGGGCCTTTTGACAGCCAGGAAAAAGCCAGAAATTAACTCCATTCCATTCTTGAAGAAATTCATTCCACCACACCAGATCTAGCTTGAATTCCTGATTAGTTCGAATTGGATGAGAATGTGAACTAAACCCAGAAAGCTGGTTGATCATGCGGCGTATAAACGATCGTCTGGGCCAAACCACCTTAGCAGCATTGTGAAGGTGACCAATGAGTGATTGAAGTTGTGTTTTATTGCAGGTTTTGTGTGATTGCCATGATGAAACTAATTGCTGGAGAGCAACCAGTTTAGCACACGGCAAACGAACAATTTGCAGTAATGAGTCTATTTCGATACCAAGCACAACTAAGGTAGTAGATGGTCCTTCCAGTTTTTCTGAATTCCGTGGTAGCTTTAACTCTTGACACATCTGCTGTGAACGATAAAGATGTGTTGCACTAATGTCTGAGTTTGGAGGACCAGCCAATATGAAATCATCCAAATAGTGTTTAATATTGGGAATGTATGCACGGTGAATAAGGATCCATTCGACTAATCAGCAACAGTGTTAAAGATATATGGGGCAGAACGAAGACCAATTCGAAGTGCAAGATCAACAGAGTACTGATCCCTCCACTTTATGCCTAATAGGAATCGATCCTCTGGATGAACTGCTATGTTGCGGTATGCAGATTGCACATCGAATTTGGCCATCAGGCACCTATACCAAGATTTCCTACCATCTTGATGATTTTGTCAATCTGGACATAATGAAGACGAAAATTCTCAGGATCAATTCCATCATTGACACTGAAACCAGGGGGGATGACAGATCAACGATTAAGGGCCACTTGTTCAGTTGTCCTTTCTTTGGATAAGGCCAAAGCTGCTGATATGAAGGCTTGCTAAGGGGTGGTTGCATAAACGGACCGGCAACTCTACCAAGATGGACTTCATTGGCCAAATAGTCATCAATCAAGGCAGGGTACATCAATGCTGATCGTTGGTTTCTGTTTGAAGATTTCAGTGGACGTATTGAATCCTAGCTTGAATCCATCGGTTATCCCTCGTAATACATGGGTAACTAGGGCTTGGTTAGGATGAATGGATGATCAACCAAGTGGCGTGCAAACGGAGCTGCCAATAAGGGTGTCACAGACAAGGTAGCTGGAAGAAGGGTGCTGCAAATACAAGATTCATAGAATAAAAAAAAAAAATCCGGAAAATTAATTGGTTTATCCGCTTATATGTTTTTATCCGGATTTACGTACATTCCGCGGGACGTAATTCTGTATTTCCGCAATTTTGTTAACCTCCAAAAAGGTCTGCGTACCCGCAGAGTTTATGTTGTAGGATGCTGTTTTCGTTTTTTTTATAAGTTGTTGGGGAATTCTTTCATGGAGAAGGATAACTGTCCCGTATATTTGGAACCCTGACCTCCCTTGCTCTTGCTAGAATTACCCCAAAGACCTTGCTCGACAGTTCCCTGAGGAGAAAGTGCCTTCCCAGTGAAGGACTGAAGGAGTGGACATTTTCCTCTGTGCTACGAGACCATTTAAGGCTGCTGGGTACCTCAGAACATTTGCTAGACATTCGAGATTGCATAATTGTAAAATGCACACAAGGCTAAAATTTCCTGAAAATTTGAGAGTAACCTTAACTTGCGGGTTTTGTACCTCACACTTCACTATTGTCCACGTATGCTGCTCCTTAGTATGTCCTGGGTTTCATGTGTAACGTTTTGGTTGCTAGTCTCAAGGATATATGATCATCGGTGAACCTGTGCCCTTTGGAAGTTCCATAATAGGATTGAGGCGGCTAGAACATTATTACACTCGGATTATGAAGGCCCTGTACAGTTTATATATACTAGTGTCTCGCCAACGATGAGGAACAAATGTTGTTAATATCAACATGTAAATGGAAGGCCTCTACCCAGCTTACTATATCTTCTATCTTTGACCTCTGACGTCGCAGTGTTGCGGTTAGTACAATCCTACCGTCTGCAAATAACTGGGGCTCATTGTCTACCTCGATAGCTCGAGGTGCTGTCAAATCTAACAGTTCAACAAATTTTCCAGACACAATTTGGGAAACTAGCTTCGCTAGGATTGGTGATGACCCGGGGCCAATGACAAACAGTTTTTGAAGAATCGGAATTACAGATGGCAAATTTCCCTGTTGAGATATATTTGCTGGCATTGGGCTTCCTACATGCGATAAATCAGCCAGAAAGGTTGCTACAGTGGCAACATTGTCAGCAATAGGGGCCGCCATCGAAAAAGAGTTGATGAGGGCAAACTAATGTTGGTCACTAACGTACTTTGCACATTGGTTGGTTATCAGTAGCTTAGGATGAAGGTGGATGGGTGGTGGATGAAGACAATGGTGTCTGTGCGGTAAGGGCCATAATTCTGTCGGCGTCTTAGTTGACTATGCTCTGCTGGTCTTCTTCTGATAGCGTTAGAGTCGGGGTTGGATGACGAATGAAAGAGCTAGCGTCTTGACTATTTCTTGTCGTGCGAGGCATTATTATTACAGTTGAAGCATATGACAATAATAGGTGAAATAATTTATTAGCGTAACGAATGGCGTAGCAAACTAGCGATTTCAAACAAGAATGACACTCAAAATTCTTACCTTGATATTGGTACTCAATTTGCCTAACCAAATTACCTTCCCTATAAGGTCATCGCTTAATCCATTTCCATCTCACTGCTAGCGTGCAACATTAGTGATAGTTTAAAATAGCCTATAATTATTATAATGTTATCCACATTATGTTGGTATGCAAAAATAAACAAATCATTCATTCATCTCATAAAGTTTCTGTTTGGCACTGCTGATGAGAACAATAGGTTTCACACATTTCATATTCAGCATTCTGCATCACACAAGCCAAAACAGCAAATGCACCTCATTTGAGGAAAAATTAATATTATAGATAGTTTCACTGCAAAAAAACTTTCAATCCCGTTTTCTTCCTCAACATCTGGTGTAAAATAAGTAAACGGTATAAATCATTATTTTGCCTGCCAATGCTTTGCAGAGCTCAGGTAGAAAACATTTTGCAAATCACCCTAAATTGGAGTATTGGAAATTTTGACAGAATGTTGGTTTGAAAATGGATCTCTATCCTAGTTCGAAATCTTGAACTTTGCAACTGATTGGACGGAAAATAAAAATGGCATCATCATCATCATCATTATTTATTCAGAACCTGTTAATTTGAGAAACTTTTCACAGAACTGCTACATAACTAAGGTTCAAATACATTCAAAGAGAAAGTTTGATATTTACATAAAAGTTAAATTATAGTTCTAAATACATGAAATCAATGCATATGCTTCTTAAGGAGCCTCTTGAAATCAATCCGTGATGAGAGTTCTTTCATTATAGACGGTAGATCACTCCACTTATGCGCACCAGCATTTTGAAATGAATGGCGATGGCTTGACTTGATGTAAATGTCATTGTGAGAGTGTGATCTTGGTATAGTTCTGCGTGGTAATCGAATAAAAGTGGAGAGCAAAGGAGAAGCTAAATTAAATTTAATTTTATGCATGAACATTAGTTGACGTGAGGTTATGTAATCGCTGACTGAAAGCCAACCAAGTTGTTTTTTTAGAGTGTGGAAATTACAATGTAGCACTGCCCTCATTCCTCTGTTTTGTAATCTCTGGAAATGATTTAGATGTTCAGTTTTGCAGTTCCCCCATATGATTGCACAATAGTCAAAATGCAGCAAAACAATTGTATTGTACAACATTTCTGCTGTTGTTCGAGGTATGTGCCGACGAATGTGTTTTAGAACCTCAAGGCTTCAGTTTACTTTCTTGTTTATTCCCGTGATATGTTTATCAAAATTTAATACGTTGTTGATTTTGATACAAAGTTATTTTAGGTTGTTTACATTTTCTATTTCTTTGTTTTTGATTTTCAAGTCTATTTTTTTGTCATTATTTTTAATCAATTTAGGTTGTGTTTGAGCCCTCTGATCCATGCAATTGGGATGTTGGAAGGCACTTGAAGGCTTAAAGACACTTGCCCTACAAACTTGTGTTATCTGATACTTTCTTGTGTCTCCCAATATCCCACTTGCAAGGATCAGAGACCCTAAACACAGCTGCCGTGTAGAAACCCTTCAATGCAAACTGCTGTTAGATTACAATAGTGATTTTCATCGAATTTGTCTACACCAAATTGGTTGATGTTGGAAAGGCATTTGTCGTTAACAAATTCTGCGCTAACAAATTTGATGTAAATCAATTTTGCAGTAATAGGTGCTAGGTCATTTGATAAATCGCACATGTGAAATCCAAAAACACAATAATAAATATTTGATTAATAATATTCAATTAATGAGAGAAAGCGTGTGCTCTTATCCAAAGAAAGAGATGGAAATTGATAATTTAGGTTTACCTGCTCCAGCTTGAACGCCATTATTAAGATTGAATCTTTAAATTTCTGAAAACAGTTTTCAAATCTGAGAAGTTGACATACGTTTACAGAAACTCTAGCAAAATTCCTCTCAACACCTCAGTTTGACACTCAAGTGTTGTTGTCTAGAATTTCCGAAAAGCAACAATAATGCTTTCAATCTTTGCCTGTATTTCCAAATCTACTCAGTCGAAAGTTAAATAAAAATGAATTTTAATTGACCTAACATTTGAAAATATCATATCTGGATGTCTCGACTGCTCTTGATCTCTTAAAAACATTTCAATGACATTTTCAGTGATGGATAAGCATAGCATAATAATTGAAAAATGTAAACAAGTTAACAACTGGAAAACCCACAATTTTTATACATACTTATTCAACGATATCCACAGATCCATTGTGATGTAGCAGTTTAATAACACAACATAATATTTAATTCAGTTGTATTTAATTTGGAGAATATTCTTTCTACATGTTTTTGGCTTATGATTTTTTTATGAAAATTATTTTCACTTAGACTTTTAGTAATATTGTTGAATAACATTGGCAATTGACCAGCATATTCTGACAGACATTGTCTGATGTCCAGCTCTTACATCAAGCCCTAAGGTTATGTCCAATTCACTCTGCATTCACATTCAACTCTACAATGTAAGCTAGAGTTTCTTTGTTGTAATTTAGTTGAGGATGTAATGATATATTGATATAATCATTTTGAGCCTTGATATCCACAATTCAAATTCCAAACTGCTCGCACAACAACTTTGGTCACAGAAAATTAATCCTGGTTTGATATTCTTATGTTTAGACAGTGCGACACATGTGGCATAAAAGATGCAAAGTATCGCTGTCCTGGTTGTGGTCTTTCGTCATGCAGGTAATCTAGCCCTAGACCAAGCCTTCATGTTGACCATATTGCTACTTTGTTATTGGTAGGGATGCACCGCATATTTGATCCGGCTGGAGAATTCAAAATTTGATGATCCAGTGGTCTGGCCAGAACAAGAAGCTGTTTAAAAAATCAAATTTTATTGAATCCAACTTCAGATTTCATTGTTTAGGGACCATTCACAATTGACGTCAACCAATTTTTGAGTCAAAATCAACCCCCCTTCCCCCTACTGTCAACCAATGTCAACTTTATAGGTACCACCCAGGCAATTGATGTCAATTTTCAGTAGCCCCCCCTGTTTTATTCAAAAATAGGCAAACAACTCATTTTAGACGTTAAAATTCATGTTATTGTTATTAGATACGGTGTCATAGAAATTGCTTTCATTTCTTTCCTGCGTTTTAATGTCATATTCTGACATATCAACCAAGGCTGGTAGTTTGCAGAACATTTCTGATTTTCATAAATCATAGCTGATATGGTGGACTCGTGTACAATGTATACGCTTGGGTTGCATCTTTATCTTTCACAACTACTCAAACCTTACTTTTTCAGACGGGGAAGAAAAATTCTGTGAAAAATATCTTTTATTTTATAAAACATTTCATTTGAAAACTTGATATGATTATTGTACAAAATTTTGAAAAGCTATGAGAAATATCTATAGCAAGCGAAATCTACCATCTACATGATGCAGTAAATGAAAATAAATTGTCGTTTATGAAGCATCTTTCTAATTTTAAATAAACAATAATTCAATTTTTCAATAGTTGACATCAACTTATAGTAAAGACCCCCCTCCCCTTTTCAATTTAGGTCAACTTCTCAACTACCCCCTCCCCCCTACAATAGTTGACGTCAATTGTGAATGATCCCTTATTCAAAATCCATTAATTGAAATTTCAAGAACAGCCGAACTAAATCGTCGTTGACAGTTTGTTTTTCAACGTTATACATAGCTTTGTTTTTGTAATAGGTAAGAAAAGGATACCTTGGTATGAAGAAACAATCTCATTGTTATATTTCTTATTTATATATTAATATAATGCTTTTTACCGGAAGATTTCGAAGAAATTGTACTTGTGGTTAAACAAATGGATTAGCGCTTTGAACAACATGTTGTCATGGCAACTAGCAACATGCAAAATTTTCAACTAGGATCAGGACTGGATATGAAAAATTCCAAACTGAAATTTAGCAAGGAACATTTCTTCCAAATTTTACCGACTAAATTTTGTAGTTACGCTTTCAAGTCTAGACTATTTCTTAGTAAACTTTTAATCCGACAAGTATGACTTAATTTATCAGCAAAAATCTAGTTTTGTGCAGAGCGGAAATCAAAAGAAGTCGAACCAAGAAAATGAGCTTCAAAATTTCACAATTCTAAATGCTACAAAACACCTTAGCAACACTATATTGCAGAAGCTAAAACTTTTTCACACTTTGTATATATATTCAAAAATTTGTATTAAATTAAAGATGAAGATCTATGTTATTTATTAGCTTTTTATAAGACTTTCCCAATGTAATAAATTCAAAACATACTTGCTCTGGAAAGGTTTCTGATTTGCACATGCTGATTTTATAATTATAATTTGTTATTCATTTAACAAACTGACACCAATTGCATTTATTTATCTGAAAGTGAAAACCAATAAATATAAATGATTATTCGATTAAAAAATCATGACATAATTTTGCAATAAAGCTAGCAAAACCTTGAAATTTGAAATAAAATTAAGCTACTTCATACAGGTTTACTGATATGAAGAGAAATAAGCTTTATGTGCATCTATATATAGATTTATGTTTTCGTTAAACCATATTCTGAATTATTTTCGTTTTTGTTTTCAAAAAGAAATTGATCCCCTCTACTTAGGTGTGAGTACATCAAAGATAATAAAACGTTTTTCTAGCAATTTGATTGGCTAAAAGCCATGTTTGGAACTGGAAGTGTAAACAAAAAGACTAAGGCTAAAATTGGTCAATCCACAGAAACAATTTATATGGAAGTGATCCCTCGATGTGATAAAAAGTTACAAAAATGGCGTGAAACGTCTTCTTGGGGTTATAATATTCTTTGAATGACAAGAAGACAAAATAAAGTGAAAGTAATGGCGTGGTTTGAACATTTACAGAGGAAATCCTTGGTTGAAATGTAGGGTATGAATTTCAATTAGTCTCAATCCAAATTTAATCAATAAAGTTCACCATCATACGGTTTCTATTATATAATGGGTAACACCAATAATTTCTGATTGAAATAGCACCACAAGACTATAAAGTGAGTATTACTATTATTACTCTACTATTCAATTGGATTGCACTGTTATGTTCTGACTGACACTTTCATCTAACATTGAGCAATTAAGATTCACTCATCAACAATGACATTAGAACATTAGGATCAGATTGCAATTTTGATATCCATTTTTGATATTTCATTTTTCCTGAAATGTTATGTACATGTCAATACACATGCATATGTGACCCTCCGTGTCAGAATCAACGATCGTGACAAATTTTCAAAATTCAGTTTATGACAGTTTCTAGTGCAGAATTTTATGGGCTATTCAAATCTGTAAACAATATTTTTA
>JANVCG010045672.1:0-20863 GCA_025505365.1 Haliclystus inabai
CTTGTTTAGTGAATTCTTATTAAATAGTAATCCAGTCGACATTCAACGGCGGTTTAGTTTATAGTCATCCTCGCGTTCGCTACAGATATCAATTCTAGATCTGTATGAAAATATATTCAAAAGTCTGCATTCAACTATGTTTTTTATGATTTTGTGTATGAAAGTCACGAACTGTTTCGGAGATGTATGCCAGTCAGGAAATAAATTTGCTCATTGATCCAAATCGTCATGGCATTGCACTTTATTCTCAATTTTTATTTGAAATGCCATCTGTTAGGAATAGGATGGACGTAAATTTGCTGTATTCGTGGGAGCAATTCGCAGAGATTTTACAATGTTTTTGTCTGATTGGCAAAACGGTGAGCGACACTCTATTTACGTCACGGCTCTAAATCGTCTCATAAATGTATCAAATTATGATAATTTCAATTTTTCACTGCAATTCGTTGCTTGTATTGACTACAATCTTTTCAACAATTAACGAAAATGCAGTCCAACTTGTTTGTAAGTCACTATGGAATCACCCTTTTGCTTTCTGATGTCTTCTTGATAGGTGTAGTATGCAACTTCAGAAAAAATAATGCTTCTTTTAATTTGCATTGTGATCAATGTTTTTTAATACATACTTGCTGTAAGACAGTCCCATCATGTTCTTTGTATCATTGATCTTTTTAAGTAATTGCAAACTTCAAGCTGTTTTATTGTCAGGGGATTTAAGTTTGCAAAATCATTTGTTATATTTGATATGAATATGATGATTTATTTCAAAATATTATCATTTGATACAATTTGACATGTAAGTTAAATATATAAAATATTTATTAAATCTGCTGTCATAACGCTGGTTAGAATTGATGAATTTACCGTTTTTATTAATTAAAAGTTCATGTGGAAAAATTTTCAAGATAAAAGACAGCGACAAAAAAGTATTTACTTTCTTTGACCTGAAGATGACATTGTGAATAATGTTGAAACATCCACAACTGCTCGAAGCTTTTTGTTGCTGTCTTTTACGGTTTTATTCTGCTTTAAAAATTATAAGATACACACTACTGTATATCTAATTAAAGAATAGTTTCCTAATTGTAGCATAGTTTATAATGCAATTAGTTTTTACTGTCCCTCAAGGACCATTTGATTTGAAAATTATTTTCTTGTAGAGTTGAGCTTATACGAGCTCCATCGAACATCTCAAGAGGCAATAACAGATGACACAGAGATATCAATCTCCCCTCGTAGCCTCCATAGTGAACTGATGTGCCCAATCTG
Source organism: Haliclystus inabai (assembly GCA_025505365.1). Lineage (NCBI taxonomy): Eukaryota > Metazoa > Cnidaria > Staurozoa > Stauromedusae > Haliclystidae > Haliclystus > Haliclystus inabai. The sequence continues at coordinate 1,270 of JANVCG010045672.1, forward strand.
TCTTGACATGTTAAAATGCACCATGACAACCAAAGAGGTAATTTATTTTATTAACAAATCTAGTAATTCATTACAAAATGATTAGAAATGTCTATTATTTATACAGTCATGGTAATGAATTTTGCTGTATCTGATTGATTTTCTAATCCAGCAGAGCTTCAACATCCTTCACTCCATTTAATGTTTTCGGAGCCCCTGCTATTGCCTTCCGAAATTGTAGTGGCATTAACGAACAAGATTCTAGAGGCATTAAGGTCTAGCAAAACAAGAGACCCTATAGCGATAACAATAACCAGAAGAGGCAAGATAATTCTTGTAGCATATAGGGTTGATAAAAAAGCAAGAGGATCTCGCATTGTAATGTTCACATCACAGGATGGTTGTAGGAAAATTGTATGTCTGAGTTTAAAAGGTATTGAAATAATAGGCCACATTATCTTTGATAGTGGCTGGGTTACATTGTAGAAACTTGAAGAGTATAAGCCATAGACATATTAGACATAGACTGCGGGCTTTGACACAAGTAAATGGAGAAACTGCGTTCCGCCATGGGCATTCGAAATGGTAGACGCATAAAGGCAAAATGAGTTTTCGAATATTAGTAAAGTCCATGGAAAAATATCAAACGCAAGAAATTAAATCTTATCGCTGCACATCTTTAAGTTGAGCTACATCATCCAAACTTTTATGTGATATGTATATATGCTTCAAGAATAATTATGCAAAGAATTTTCGAAGTCAGACTATGTTTAATCTGAAAATTCACGAAAATAAACGAAATGCATTCCTGCCATACAAACTCACGTATATTTCAAGTGCACTTTTCCCGATAATTGGTTTATTTGTCTTATTTGTTTGCTCTGTTGTAAATGCCTTCATCATCTTTCAATTTCTCATATTTCCTACCAACCTCAATTGGTGTTGCAACTGATTCGCAATCTGCCATACCAAAGCTTTTTTTAAACACTTGTGAGGGTGAAATTTCTGATCAGAACATTTCTTCTTTTTCTAGCTTAATTCTTATTCTTAATCAATAATGGATCTATATCAACATATTTCATCATTTATCACCAAAATTAAATCTTTTGCACATAAGCATATAATAGACCCATGTCACGTCTCGTTTTCGGTTCGTGCATACGAGGTCATGAAAGCGAAGCTTTCGTTTTCGTCTATGGCGTCGTAGTGTTTTCCTGCCTTGACTTACGTTGGATTTTTATCTTCTGAGATTCACTTTTAATGATGAAGAAAACAATTCATTGGCTTTTGAGGTAAGATGAATGTGTTAATTTTTTGACAGATAGGTATTTACTCTTGAATCAATCTTAATTGACCAATTTCCTCAAGGCAAAGTAAGCGCTAGAAGCAGATTAGGCAAAACACAATTTTTCGTGCCTTGAGGTTTCACGAACTATGATGAAATCTATTTTCGTGGTGATAATTGTATTCACACGTAGTTGAGAAATAAAACATCCCTGTTCCTTTACTGCTCACTCTTATTTCGGTCTTGATATCGACTGTTTGTTTTCTTGATTTTTTTACTCATTCGTAAATTATCGACTGTCATGGCGTCTTCGAGCACTTCTGATATTTGGACAACAAGTTTGGCTAGTTTTCCTAGATTGTCTTTCAAAGATGTTTTGAAATAATCAACTCTTGCTCAGTTGCCTTGGTCAACCCTAAATAGAAAGGTCATAAGTTTTTTATGGAGAGCTACATTCATGACCTGCTTTTTAAGTTATTGTCAGAAGAGGATGGATCTACCACAGAAGGAGCAGCAGAAGCTAGATGCTGGAGATCAATGAAAAAGGTGAGAGTCCACACAAGCTTAATTTTGTCCTAGCAGTTGATAAAAACAACAAAATATAGCTATCAAGTCATTACTGCAGCTGCAAGGCTGGCAAAGGCTTTTGCAATCATATGGCTGCTGCCTTATTTACAGTGGCAAACTACTTCACCCTCGAAGTCAAGTCAATACCAAGCCGTGTTAGTAAAACTTCGCAGATGCAAGAATGGCACAGGCCAAGATCAGAAGGGATCAATCCAGTTCCTATTCAAACAGTATCTGTTAAAAATCCAGAGAAAGAAGCACAGAGGTGTAGTACCAGTACATTGGCATCATCAGTTACTCAAACAGCAAGACCACTTGGTGTATCAAGTACCTTATCTAATCCGCTTGCTAGGAATTTTAATAGAGAAGAATTTGATAATAAATTCAAACATGCAGAAGCCACTGAATTCTCAAACACGCAGTTCTCTCATTTGATTGACCAAGCAAACAGTGACACCTTGGTAACTTCTAAATTCGGGGATGTCCCCAAAGGATGTGTTATATCATATCAATGGCCTCAAGTAGAAACTGAAGAGAATGATTTGCATAAAATTGATGGAATTCAATATCCTGATATACCACGACAAACAATCAGCGAGGGGATTATGCACAGTGTCTTGACTAGAAATCAGCAGCTGATATTTGATCAATATGATACCAGCATGACTCAAGCAATGAATATAGAGAAGGAAACAAGACTGCAGGGTGAATGCTCTGCCTGGAAAGAAGTGAGGAAGGAACGACTAACAAACTCAATCCATTTTGAACAGGTATTTTCAAGAAAAAAGGGTTTTGAGACCCTAGCAAAAACTGTGATGATTAGTCGTTCCTTCCGAGCAACTGCAGCAATGAAGCAAGGCTCTTTATCCAAACCAATTGCAGCTAAAAAAGTATTTCTACATCAAGAATGTAAATATGTACAGGTCAGGCATAGTTATTAATCTGGCAACCTTGCTGCATCACTAGATTATAAAGTGTATGACCCTTCTAAAATTAGCAATTGTTATGGATTATTAGAAATTAATGTTCGAATGTTGAGACAGTATTGGATACCCCATCATTGTGTAAAGGACCAAATGGAAATTTGAAACTTGAGCATCATCATGCTCATTATTTCCAAATGCTAGGACAAATGGGCCTCAGCCAGCTACCGTAGTTTGATTACTTTGTTTGGTGTCCTAATGATTACCATCTACAAAGATTTTACTTTGATTCTGATTTGTTTTTAAATTTACTCTCCAAACTTCAGTCATTTTTTATCAACTTCTGTTTACCTTATCTTGTAACTATCAAATCAAAACCAGCTGAGACAAATGATAATTGAATATATGTGTACAGTTATGATTTTTAAACAATTTGAACATATGATTAATTACAATTTTGGGTGAAAAAGACCCTTCTTGGTTTATTGTTTAGTTTTTATCTCATTTGTTAGTTTTCAATATCCTTTCTTTGCCAAATAGTAAGAATATTATTTATTATACAATTTACCTTTGAAGTTTGTTAGTAAACAACATACTGTCCAAATTTGATTTATATTGCCCACTGATGACATTGGTATTACAGAATCAAATATGTGGTACAGTACTCTTTAACCCTACAAATTGCTCTTTCCATGTGTATGCGTAGTTTTGCAATCGATTGGGTCAGCTCAGTATCACTTTTGCTGAATTGCTTTTTGTTATAGGAATGGTGGTAGAACCAAGCTGCATCCATTGGCACTTAGCATATTTTGAATGAGGAAACCTTTATCAGCCATCACCTGATCGCCTTCACTCAGTAGCTTGATTAAGCCACTTTGCTTGGTGATCTCCTTATCAGAGATGGAGCCTGTGTACAGCTGTGATACAAAAAAGACAGCTCCACTTGGTGTTATGCCAAACAGTCCTTTTAAGGTTGTATGGCTTTTATAGTTCGAAAATGCTTCAGACTGAAGAATCATTGACGATAGGGTCTCACAACGGATCTAGGTGCAGTCTAATATAACTACACAGTTTGGATGCAGTTTTTTAAATTGGGCTGGCATGTACTGCAATATGATGTTCTTTGGGGGAAATATATTACCCCCCCCCCCCTAGTGTAAAATATAGCAAGTTAGCTATTGTGGTTATTGTTCTGCTGACAGTTGAGGATGAGACCTGGAACCTGTCTGCCAAATCAAAAATTAAACTGCCCAGCTTTATTCTGATGAGAAACATGAGAATCTGATCCTCAATTGACAGTAATTTGGAACCGGTTGTCGTAAATTGTTGCTCTGCAAAATCAAGTGACTTCGGCGCTGATACTGTGAGTGTGTTAACATTTTTTTGGTTGACGGCTTAACTATTTCTTAAATACTGTACAGATGCTTGCATGTTTGAAAGCCAGTGAATTGGCAAATTTTTGTGTCATCACTACCAAAGCGATGCAGGCCAAACCTAGAAATGTTTTCATTTGCTGATTGACCTACAGTTAGATCTTGTTCGAAATCTTGCTCAGTACTGTCTTCAATTGGGACGACATTACAATCCATTTGTTCAATTTGTTGATTTGATGGACCAGGTTCTACACTCTGAATGATATTTTCAGGTGCAGCTGCAATGAAGTTTCTTTTTCTAGGAGAACGTCTTGACTTTGGTTTGGTTTGGTATTGCTCAGGAATATTAGATGGAAATGAGGTTGGGACTGTGTTCTCTTCTAAAATCCTCTTACTCTTTCCAAGCATGAAATCTGACTTCTTAAAATGGTCAGAGCAGACCCTTGTGTTCTGTGTTATCTGTTAAAGATAAAATTGTAAGCCTGATAAATAATCTGCTATAGTAATTTTATTCTTAAGGATTTTGAAAGCGTTTCGTTTATGAGATTTGAATTGTATAAGTGATAAACAGAGGCCAATTGAAGGATGTGTTGTTTTATGACTTACCTCAAACTCTGGACCAAGATTCCATCTAATCTTGATTAGCCATTGTGCACGACAATCGACATCATCTTGATTATTTGTTGACGGAAACGAATGGAAGGATAAGGACTTATTGTACCGCGAGTCACCCACGCATCCGGGAACGCAACAATGAAAGTTTGGCATTCTAACTAAGTTTTAAGAAACAAAAGGATGTTGGAAACTTGATGGTGATAATCAAGTTTTCTAATGTAAATAACAACGACTAGTATAACATGCACTTTAGTAGCGAGAAAGCATCGAACCGCGACTTGTTCAGTACTGTTATGATCGTTTCCCGCCAGTCTTGCCCTCAACGCCTCGCTTTCGCGACACAAGAACGAGTCGTGACATAGGTCTATTAGAATACCATTATTTTTCCTTTTACATGTATAGATAAACCAGCTGCCTTTTTGGCTGTATTCTTCTTCTTGCAAATTTTCATTAATCGTGTGCTTCAAACACCTTTCTGATTATTTCAAACCATACATGCTGTGTTACAATGTACATACTCTATCAGGATATTTATTATTGATTTAGCCTTCAGACTGTTTGAAAAAGATTTCCCCGTCAATTGTTCTAGCAAGCAATATTATTGTGACTTCTAATTGGCATACTTCTATCTTCCTCCGTTTTATGCAATGCTCTGTATCATTTTGATAGAGCTGCATCTAGCATTAAGTGCAGTTTATGGTAGTTAGAACTTTGCAGTTTAGCATATTCTAATCTCACAAATCAGGCTTTGCGTCTTTCAATGTTCCTATTAGCATGATACTTGGTTCGAAGACACACTTTCTACTGATAGCAGTGTTACCAGCTTGTAGATCAATTGAATTGCGAGTTTCATTAATGGTTAATGAATTGCACTCGTAATCAATTGCTGCTGTCTGCTCCTTCGACGACTTCGAATCTTTTGCATCTGCCTGATCAAGCCTTGTTAAACCAAATTTTTGTGGCTACTATAGACATTCATCATACTTCTAACTTCTCAAAGGTCTGCAAATCGATTGCTTGACAGTTGACATTTATAATCACACAATCATGCAATACCAACCCTTCTTCTCTTTTTCTTAGTGTTTACAGATAAGTAAAGAATTAAGCAATCACCTACTGGTGTGCAGTACAAAGACAATACTGGTATTCAATAGTTATATTTAACGAAGTGAAAAAATTTATTTGAATATCTATTGAAACATATGAAATTAGAGAAAGAATCGACCAGGAAAACAGTCATAACCTCAACACATGACAAACGTGATAGATTTGAATTTGGGGTCATGCCAAAATAGAACAAGACACAGGCATACCATTCAGCACAAAAATAGCCGAAATTTAAGAATTGCAGGCAGATATAAAAAGGAGTTAGTCAGGCGAGCATGTTACATATTTTTCAATGTGGGTATAAATTAATTTTTTAAAACGTCGTTTAAAAATCAAGCCTATTCAAAAACAAAGGGCTACATCAAAGGTGTATAATACTACAGTATCATGCACACAAAAAATATGTTAAATTTGAAAATAGAAGATAAGAGGTAGTCATTATTTATTGTAATACATGCATTAAAATTAGAGGGATAAGACAGCAATAGTGCTTTAGTGTGGTCTTCCAAATGCACTGCCCATCCAACAATCTCGCTTCGATTCCAGTGCAGACATTATTCTTTTTACTCTTTTTAGCTTCGCGCGCTCTGACAAAGGATGGAAATTAGCGGGTTCCTATAATGTTTTTGAGTCCCTAAACTCCTTTCGCTGGACATTCTATTTCATGATAGTAACATATTTTTTCAATTGTGGATATAAATTTTATTTTAAAAGGTTATTTAAAAGCAAACCTATTAAAAAACAACGAGCTACATTAAAGGTTATAAAATACTTCAGCATCGTACACACACAAGATATGTAAAATTTGAAAATAGAAGATAAGAAGTAACCGATATCAAGATAGTATAATTAGAACCAAGATAGTCTAACTCAAAACCTTGATTTTGAAAGTTTCAAAGAGTCTTATACTTTATCTTACCTTTATCAAAATTGACCAAATAAACCATATTTACCATCTTCAAGTCAAGAAGAACATGATTGCAGAAATAATGAATTCACAAAACCAATGTAAAGCTATTAAAATTCACACTGTTGAAGATGCATTTACCATAAAATAATTACTTTTGCTATGGGTTGGAGTTCAAGAAGTGGCGAAATGAGCGTTCGATTGTTACTATTTTTAGACCAGTTTTGAAGCTAATCAGGGGGAGATACTTTTGTTCTTTCCCAATAATATTATAAAAAATAGCCATTTGTTTCTTCTGAGTTTGGGTACCTGAATCAGAAGCTAGCATATATTTAAAAACGTGGTCTTCCAGCTTGTAAATCTGTTGTAGCCATCTCTTTGACATGAATCAAAGTCTGTTGGTAACCTTCCTCTGGAAGAAAATAAACCCTTTGGCGCTGTTGAATGTTTTTTCGTTTCCAGCTTTAGCTGAGCTTGAAGGTTGCTTCGAATCTTCCCTGTTATCTTCATTCAGTATGGGTTGTTAGAAAATACGGTCAAAGAAAGCATTCTCTCTCTGTATATAATTATGTCACTGCTGAATCAGTAGTTATTTAGTACTGACATTGTATCACCCTATCCACCGCCCCAATGTAGTGCCCAGTAATCCAATGGCATAGTCAGAAGGTGTCATTTCATTTCATAGTACACTTTATACTTCTTCTTTTTGGTTAAAGCAAAACCTTCTTGCTCCATCAACTGATCTCTATCAACTGATCTCTGTAACATGCTGGAAAACATTTTTCATTAACAGCATGGTACAAGAATGAGCAATGACATGATTCAATCGATGACTAAAGCAATGTGTGTAACGAGCTTCCTTATTTACACGCAAGATATTGAACGAAAGAACATTGAGATGACCTGAAACTGAGACTGAAACCTGAAACTGAGAAAAAAAATTGTGCTGTATCTTATTCTAGGCCTCACTAACAAGTTACAATATCATGCCCAAGATCGTAAATTGTTTTAAGATAAGCCTAATCAGTGCAGTCGCAGAAAGGCCATAATCACACTGCAGGAAGCAAACAAGATCTCTGTGTTCATTCATCGATTCATCAATAAATCTCAACACTAAAGACATTCGTTCCTTGGAAGAACAATCTTAAGCTTCATCTGCAATTATGGAAAATAATTTGGTTTACAAACCTAATCTCCAATTTTTGTTGAAATTGAATTGCAAAAATACAAATCAATTCATCTTGAATGGTTTTTGATATATACACAGTACATGTTTTCAAATGGTCTGATGTGATAGCTCTTCATCCCCTGCCCTCACTCAAAAATTTCCTAAGTCATTTATTGTTGAACACTTCCTGGGATTTTGGTAATATTTTCTATCATTCCTGTATCTATGCATAGCAATTCCTAACAGTCTGCAAGTTTTAATAGTATCTACTATCATTTCTTTATTTTTCATGATTCTATCTTGTTTGCTAGATTTGATAATTAATGATGAATTGGGAGCACTTGATGTGTGGGCGAGTATTGAGGAATAGACCGGCATTGTGCTGTCGTGAAGGCCTGATTTAGAGGAGTGACAAGTTCCCTTCCCTACATGACACGCAAAAGAAGGCTTAGAGTTGGTAATATGGCTAAATGGATGTGAGGAAAAGTTCATGATTTGTACCAACTTTTCTCTCTATCCACACCTGTGTAAATCTATCGGTATATCTCCTTGAGGCCATGTTTGTTTTGGGCACAATTCCAAACTAAATTATGCGCTTTACTCGGAGATAAGATGCAATAGCTTTGACACATCATGTATAATTATACATACCATCTTCTGGCGACTTATCAAGATGTCTTCATTGTGGTACAATGTTTCTATTTCATGATTGATTCTATGAACAACACTATTTTTGATGTTGCACTATATAAACTTGATCTACAGTAGTATTTACCATTTGTATCTTTTTGGTTACCCTCACACAACTATTCACTTAAAGTCAATTTCTCAATCAAATTATCTTTGCTGCCACTTCTGACTACAAATCGATCGATTACATCTTCACATAGCTTCCTTCTATGTCTTTCCTTATTTGACACATGAAGATTCGATGGTAGGATATCAGGCACTGTGATCTTATCAATGTTATTCATACCAAGCTGTTGTCATCACAGCAGCAACAATTCTGCCTTTGATTTCTAAAATAAAAATCAATTTACTTGCATCTACTCTTTTCTTGAACTATGTTCCAATATTTCTGCAATTTATCAAGACCCTTTCACTGAAGGGAGTCAAATTATCTTCTGAAGATTGGATGGAGCAATAGTTTTAAAAACAACAGTATCGATATAAATAACCATCAAGCAAGGCAAATCAAAAAGTGACCATCATACCACAAACTCTCAACTCATCTCCTCACTCTGATTCTATCAACATATGTTAGTCTCATATTTCTAATTAACGCAATTGTGTTACAAAATGAAATGTCAGAAATAGTTCTGCCCATGCTCCTACCACACAAAAGCAGTGCTTCTGAGTAGCTAAAACCTGACAGATACATTCTTATATCATTTTGAAAGATTTAATAATAAAATAAAATAAAATAAAATATGACCAAATTACGTAACAAAATCCAAGGGAAATAACTTTGAATAAGTCTTTCCTTGCACAGCTTCATTTGTCATTGTAATATGGCCATCCTTTCCTAATGGGAACACTTCAAATAGTTGCTCGTATTTCTTCTTTATTTTGATTACCAAAACTTTACCAAATACTCTCTTGTCAGTCGAGCAAATTTACCTGGATCTTGATCTAATTTTCTAATTTGTTCATGAATCTGTCTTCATTATCTAACTTTCCCTCAATTGTGCAATACTATATCAATTCAGACAGCGCAAGACAGCGCAGACATTCAAGTTTTCTTCCGCTTCGATTAACTTGTTTTTGCATAAAATTATTTCTTCTTTTGGTGCTACTTATGCCATGCCATCCAACAACTATACTTTATCTCTAGCATATCTCGACTTTTCTTCAGCCTTAACTGCTTTCGGATGTACCATCTGCAGCTTTCCATCCCCTGATTGTTCTGAATATTAATTTGCTTAGCTCTTTTTCTTAGGTGTATCCTTCTTTGAATCACCCATAAGGATATTCACGATATGTAACCACCCTCTGCTAACAAATATTGCAAAGACCTTGCTGATATACAATTTTTTTAATCTCAGCTATTATATTTTTTTAAAACAAAAGTAACAATGGCCATCATAACACCAACTCTCAACAGGGCCATCATAAAACCAATTCAAAACTAATTTCCTCACTCTGATTCTTTCAAAATCTGTTAGTCTCCCATTTTTTTATTTACGCAATGGTGTGACAAAATGAAATGTCATTAATCACTACGTCAAGGTATACATGTATATATTATGTATACTATATATCGGAAAGCCTTACTCACCTGTAGAAATTGCATTTTTCCGTGAAAATCAATAGCTTCGAGGTTCCTACCTTCTAAACATTATTCTGCGGGCTAACCATTTGCAGTATCCATAAAATCATTTACACCTGAAGTGTGGGTTTGAGTTTGGAAATAAATGCTATCTCTTCACCAAGTAATTGAATGTTTTTGAGTTACGATGCAAAATGTAAAAAAATGTAAAGATTTCATCATACAACAATGCAATATCAGCTTTTAAATTCTATAAAGTGATTTTTGATTGCTTAATCGATATATTTTGCGTTTAACATATATCATCGTAACAATTTAAATAATGCATATATCCCGATAATTATTCTTATAACCCTGTTCGTTGAAGATTCAATTTTAAAGTAAAATAAGAACTTAAAGCCACTCTAATCCTACTAATTTATTTTATTATTTGCACAATCAAATTCCGGTATTTTTTTCACAGTGTTTACATAGATTCTGCCAAGATTGCATAATTACTGCGTTGCGTAGTGGGTGAGTCTTATTACCAGCTCAATTGCTGTGAGAAATGCTGATATATCATAAAAGTTAATTCAATCTTTTAATTTATCACCTCAAAGCATTGCAATTCTGGTTGGTCAAGATGGGCTTGTGTTTTGAATTCTCCACTCGTATATCGTCATTAAACTCAAAGAGAATATGAAATAAATCTGTTCTATAAAAAATATTTATTCACTTTTTCCTTGTGGATTTAATAAGTTTGTAATAAAAATCAGCAATAAACAACAAGTTGATTGGTGTTTTGACATGACTTATGTCATCCTCAGAATATAGGTCTATTTGTAAAGAATTTTGCAAGATGAGAATAAACAAATGGCAGATTTGATGAAGAAAATTGGTCAAACAATGAGACCAGTACTATTGTAAATTGGAGACAGATCATAATTGTTTGCTTTAAGTGAGATTAGCTAATTCCATAACTTTCTAACTAATTTTCACTTGTCTAGAAAAGGACGACAGTGAACCCTGTCTATAAAGGTCACTTCATAGAGCTGCCACCTGTCTATAACAATCACTCCATATGGTTAGAAAATTTTATTTCTATTGATGATGATTTATATATTCCCTTCCCATAGTGGTCTATATTCCGCAATCTCATAGCTGGCCGTTATACACAGGTTTCACCGTAGGCTGAAGTGTTTTGTATTTCTGCAAGTGATGACATGAAAGCACAATGTTATCTATAAATATATCCTCTTATCATTGGTTTATTCCATAGCAACAAAGAATGCCCTACTTGCAGAAAGAAACTTATATCCAAGCGTTCACTTCGACCAGATCCTAATTTTGATGCTCTTATAGAGAAGGTAAGTGTCATAATAGATCGGTAGGAAATGGATGTTTGCATTCATTGATAATTGAAGCTAATGCTTTCTCTGATAACTTTTGATTGATTCTTTCTGAATGAATAGACGCTTGATAATGTTATGACTTGAGATGAGGTGAGACCTTTTTTCTCATTATTCTGAGTCTCACGCTTTATAAAATCATCAGATTTTGTACAGTATTCCTGATGAAGTTTTATAAAGTATGTATTTATGATTGATATCATTATCTGTTTTGGATTCATAATGGCAGCTCAAATATGTTTTGTCAATCAAGTTTAGGAGGCAATGACAACTTATAAATTCACCAATAGAAAATAAAATAGAATGGTATTCACACTCTAGATTTCAATATCTCTGTGTACATTCCAGAAAACCATATTCTTTTTCTTGAGACACGGGTTTCTGATTTTTCTAAATTATGTAATAATCAACTCAAGGTTTTCCGTTGCATGCGAGACCACATCTAGAAAGTCAAAATATTATCATTAGCGCTGTTATTATGAATATGAATGCTGATGTGTTTATTTCCCTTTAGATTTATCCAAGCCGAGACGAGTATGACGCACATCAGGTATGTTAGAAATCATTTCCTCATCATGTCCCTGATTTGATATCACCTTACGTGCCATAAATAAAGTATGTACTCACTTGGGAGAGAGGGGTCACTTGAAAGCGTGCGTATGCATATTTGCTGACTGCCGTTTCTTTGAAAGATCATGTAACCTAATTTCTTTAGCTTATGATCAGATCGATTTAACAGAAATGATTAAGGATATACTCTGTAATGCAGGCAAACTGGCTGCTTGAATGTCATCATAAGAACCATCAGCATAAGCAACACCTTTATCAACCAAGTATTTCCTCTTGCTGTCATTATCATCATTATCTGTGTCATCATTGTAGTCATCATGTATCCGAGTATCCTCAAACTACCACCAAGATGTCACACATCTTTGCTAGGATTTTTCTCTTATGGTTGGTTTGTTTAGCAGAACACATAAGTAAATGAATACTATTGCATAAAGCGACTATTGGAATGGAAGCCAAAAATATCCAACTATTTTCCTTTATACGTTTCAACACATTTAAAGTCTTCTTGATTCTTCTTTATAGGAAAAAGTGCTACAAAAGCTGAATCGTCATCATAATCAACAAGCCTTAACATCAAGTATAGAGGAAGGATTGCGTATCCAAGCACAAAATAGATTACAAAGAATGATGCGACAGGTACTTTGTATGAATAGAAATTGGCATGCAACATGCAGGCATACTTCGTAAACACAAGAGCATGTATTATAATCTTGTAGAATAGTGGCAATGAGTATTGCATATCTAGATGAGCAGTGGTTGTTAATTGAAGAGGGTATATGTTCACAATAAAGCTGATGATATAATACCACAAGGAACTCAACGTAGAAGGATAGAGTTTCTGCAATACAAATAGTACAAAATAAAACATATAAAGTAAGTCATGTGTAAATACAGGTCTGAATTTGGTGACTCAAATCATACAATTCAAATATTTTGAACATTTCGGAATTCAGAAACTTCTTTCCAAGCATCGATTTAAGGGAGGGATCCCTTATCTGTATGTTAGCATTAAAATTCGCCATTTTTCAGTTGTCTAATCCAATAAATAGTACTTTTGGATTCCTAAAGTTTGAAATAACCTTTATGGGTGTCATGTACTATTACTACAGCTTAAGCTGTTTTGTTTTGAAGTAGTAGGAACAATTTTGATGTATGCAACCATACCAGTAGTTTTTGGAACTCGAAGACACATCTATAATTATATTTCTTTTTGCCTAACTCTGTAATTATTTTATTTCAGCAACGCAAGGCTGCAGAAGAGCAGGAAAAACTAGGTACAGTAAGCTGTGTATTTTTGTATATGAACTTGAAATGTGTTTACTTTCTTAATACGATCCATAGCATACATACTTGATCTTGAAGATGGGTTGTTTCAAAACTGCTAGCCTCCAGTTACACTCAGAGCCTTGTTTTAGAAGTCAATGAGTGTTGAATCTAATAAAATATCTTACAGAAGGCTCTGGTTACACTCCATATGTGACGCTTGTTGGGTGTAATTGTATGGTCTCAAAATCCAGTTACAGAAGAGACAGTCAAGTGAAAATTGTCCAACACGTATTCATAGCCAAAAGTGTTTTGTGCCACTGCCGTTTCTGTGAAATCTATCCTAAATACGACGCTTTGCACAAGCTCATCTAACAGACTTTTCTTTGCATTGTTTGCCCTACAGCCGTAACTTTTATTTCATTTCCTGTAGCTAAGTGACTTTGAGAAAAGGAATCGCTGGAGCAGTGTAAGAGCTTATTTTATTTACATTTTATTCCGTTCCGTCGCAGCTAGCCTTATCATCACTCCTTAGATTGGCGGAAAAACAGTTGGCATTTTATCTCATCAAACGTTGTGGAAATTGAAAAACGGATCCCATGATTTGATTTGATTTTGATTTCAGAACTTGAAGCATCAGCACCTGCAACTGAAAACCCATCAGAGGATATACCTCAATGCAGCAGTACACCTAAAGCACCACATGGTAAAAAGAGAACAAAACCACCAACGGATAGTGATGACGGTAAGAAACAAGTTCTCTCTTAAATATTAGTAATCTACCTGTTTCAAGTTACCCTAGCTTGTTGAAAGCTCCCGGCATTTTTAAATGTATGAAATATGTATATAAACATATTGTAAGTGTATGAAAAAATTAGCAATAATAGTTTTTTTAATTCAAAATTTTCCCATTTTGAGGTACGTTTTACCGTGGGTATCACATATGTTTGATCCATCCATTAGATTGGAGATATTTGATATTTTAGAAATCATTTTGAAATAGTGTTGACTTACTTAATTTACATTGCTTATGTGGTTAGAATCCAAAAACCCAATATCAAATAACGCAGCTGTAGAAGGAGGCTCGAATGTTGATGCATCAGCATATGGGGAGGGGCATTCTAAAGAACCGTTAGCGATGGATGAAATGGTATGTACTCATGATTTGATTTGATAGTATTTACTTCAGGTAGTGTTCAATGAATAGGAAATGGATTTCTCAGGCTTCTTATTTGTAATTCCAAGCCAATCAATTAATTACATCAAATTTCAATTTTTAATCTCATATCATTGCTTTTGCTTAGGAAGTTGAAGTTGTTTTACGCGTACATCCTGAGTTCGGTCATACAGCAGTAGGCAATCAACAATCTCGATACATCAAAACAACAACAAATGCAACAGGTGAAATTGCAATTAGAATGACATCAGTAATGTACAATTGTTTGAGTGGCTCATGTTTCAAACGTGCAAGGCTCTGGTTGCATTTGCTTCCTGGTTGAATCCTACTATTTAAGGGGTATACAGTGAAACTTATGTATACAGGCCAACTTATGGGGTTGTCACCTGTCTATATTGGTCTTTTTATATTCTTCCAAATAAGAGTGTGGGAATGGGAACTGAATTCAATCAGATTTCGAATTGGGTGTTAGGATGAATTTCAAGCTTCTGGATCAGATCAGGCTGGCAATGATTCTTTCATATCAAAAAATATTTCAAGAATAATCATTTCAAAAATTATTCAACCATTTTCTCTGATGTAGACTGTATTTTTTACTCTGATTTGAATGGAATTTGCTACAAATGAACAATCTAAGAATTGGATAGAGGGTCTTGCAAATAAGTATAACCTAATCATTTGAAATGGTCTGAATAGTTTCGATTTTATTTGAATTTATGGTAAAAACGTTTGAATTTCATTGTTTCCGATCAAACTTAGAAATTTGGTTCCGACTGGATTTGGATTAGAGAGCACTCATTGCCATAGACAATTTTTGGGAAATTATATCTGACCAACACCTCTACCTCCACCTTCGCAGGTGTTTATTTTCCATTGAGTTTAATATTTCTGTAAAGATCACCTCCCCACAGTGGTCAACATTCTAAATCTCATAGCTGGCTGTAATACACAGGATAAGTTTATTGTTTAGCCACGCCTATGTTAGCATTGAGCTTGTTTTCACGTAAGTGGGTTAACATACATGATATAATTGGGTAGAATTGTTTGTTTTCATGTTTGAATGCCTTTTCTTACATCAACCAATAGTGGTCTGACCTGACATTTAACCTAAGACCCTGCAGAGCTAAATCCAACACCTTAACTACTATATTGACGTCACCATCGCAAAACTGTATAAGACATTGTAGAAGTGAATTTTCTTAATTGAATCTTTAAATGTTTTTTATTAATTAGAATGTGTATCGAAAATATTTTCTCATAGAGAAATTTGTTTTAAATCTGAAATGAATAAGTTTCTGCGGTGTGTAAATAATCATTTGAAATAATTTCCACATCTAGTAGAATGTTAAAAACACTGAACGTGATAGTAGCAAAAGCGAAGAAAGCATACCTGTAACAGTTTTTCAAAATTGTGGAAATTCTACCACACCTCATCCATACTTCAATTCATTTCCATGTCTATAATTAGGACATATACTTAAAACAAAACATTAATTTTGTCAGGAGTAGCAGATATTTTAATCCATTTCATTTAATAATAAAATCAATTTTACAAGCTCACTACCACTGATTGTGCCTGTCCACTGTCTCTTCGCCAGACTTGATCATTTATCTGCCGTCAATGTAAATAATTAGCTGTGACTGTGATGATGTCGTCAGCCTGGATTTATACTCCAGCATCTTGTCATTGTAGCTTTTAAATACAAATCTCACTTGAGGCCATAATCACCTCCGAACCAGTGATTGTCTTATCATTTTTCTGTTCCAAATAATGCCGTCGACTTTGATTTGACAAAAAGGATACTTGACTTGGTGCCTCAAAAGTGCACTAGAAAATGTGTACAATTAAATTGCGTTGGTGTAGTGGTTAAGATGCTTAAAGCTTCATCCATTGGGCCATGGGTTCAATCCCTGTTGGCAGCAATATTGATTGGCAAGTAGAGTAGGACGCCATACCATGAAGATACACTTGCTAGCTCCCTTTTTATATTATGTGGAGTACGAAAAAGCTCAATGATTATACTAGTTGTAGTTAAATGAGGAAACAAAAACTAAAAGAAGAAAGAACCAATTCCATTTAGAAAAGTTTTCCTAAAAATCTTGCCATTAAAAGGAGGTCAGAAAGCTTTATATGTACACAAAGACTATTGAATTGGCCATGGATATTGGGATGTTTCAAAATATAAATGCCAAACCATTAAGTATTCCAATCGTTTCAGTTGCTGCATATTTTAACAATTGCAACTTTCTGCGTCAGTTAAATGCTGTGAGAATAAGGAAAAATGAGGTCTTCCAATCACGAATTGACAAGCTATGAACAGGTTAACTAACAGGGAGATGAAAATGCTATGTAATGTGAACACACTTCAAAAATCAGTCGGTTTCACTATATCAGTCAATCCTGAGTCTGCTTTTGTGAATAACCCCTTAGAGAACCACTAGATATATACTGGTATGTATCGATCTTATTTTTTTTGGTTGGATGCATGTGGATCCAATGTACATTCTCTCTGAGAAAGAGATGATTTTGGTTTTTAAAAACCTATATTAAATTCTCTCTGTTATGAATTGTATTTTTATTTTGAAGTTGATCATTTGGCACGTTATCTCTGCCTGCGAATGGATTTAGAAAGGTTAAAAGAAGGTATGTTCAAGTCAAGTCAAATGTCAATCACACTGAGGTAAAACTCCAATAGTGTGTTCAGTATTTCAAGAAAAGTTTAATAGCATAGCTTGGACGGTATAATTCACTTCAATTATGTTAGCAGCTTACTTAAATTATTGTGAAGTTCTGTTATATAACCTGAAATGTTCATTCAACGTAGCTCATGGGCTATAAAAAAACAAGAATTGCTCATTTTATTGTTGAAATTAAATAAATATAAGAGCGCAAACATCGTAAACAAGAAAACCATCGAAATATTAACCATTTTGTGCTATGTGTCACATTTCAGATGAGGCTGAAAGTTCATCGATAGATGATATCCCACCCACCAAACGCACAAAAGACTTTTCTCTATTTGCGCAGTTGACAGCAACAGAATACCAGGTTTGGTGTCCCACCTTGCTCAATATTCTCCTTTTAAGTGTCTTATCATATTTAACATCCTCATAACTCTTATTGTCACCTTGCATAATATTCTTCCATTCTTGATTTCTTACTTTTTTTTCTCTAATCCAGAGGTGGAACTCTAAGCAAGCTCGATAATGATTATAACCACGAATTATTTGTAAGGCTAGGCCACTGACACTGGCTCAAAAAGTGTCCGCCAAAAATCTGTAATATAAACCCCACTACGTTAGGATTCATCATTGACGACAATGGTAACCATAGCACCCTGGGTTCAATCCCACAGCAGAGTACTAGGGCTGGCTTGATACTAGGCTTAAGGAGGGCTATCCATCAGCCCCGGGCATTTTAGACATACATGTTGCCTTGCTATAACATGTGAACCACTCCGGTGAAAGATGATTCAATTTGTTTACCTGGCTGTTGTAAAATGTGAAATAAAAAAACTTTCACTTTAAGGCGGACATTCCGTGATAGCTAAGGTTTTACATTTCATTTGATTTTCTATCTAGCAACTATTGTAGTTTATTATTATGAGCAATCACCAATTTAGATGTTGAGTCGCGCATCTCGAAAAATAATATAATGATGAGTGCTTAATTAGTAATTACCTAGCAACAGTGTAAGATAGATCTGTTTTAATCACTCACCACAGCAACACTACTCCCGGCACTACTCTAAATACAATAGATTGGTTGTCTATTTATATACATGAATTTCAGGCTATAAATGTGCGAGGCATTACGTTTAGTTAGAATCATTGCTTGAATCTTTCTTTTATTTTTAGCTACTTGAAGGTTCTTTGTCACTAAATCAGGTCAATGAACAGGTAATTTATTTTGATACACCATTGAAATAATGTCTGTAATATGAACCAATTAATTCATACTTCTCTTGACAAAAATGATTAATCAACTCTATTGATCCAGTAGAGAACAGTTTTAAAATAATTCAAAAATATGTTAAAGAAATTTGTCAAATCAGAGAATCTCGAAAATTGTACAATTTAGACATAAGCATGATGTATTACTAAGATTTCAAAAATTAGTCAGAATTCTTCTCAGGATTCAAGAGAAATAACAAAAATAATCCGTTTTTAAAAACAACAAGATCCAAGATATGTATCTCATATGTCACCAATTGTTTGAACCTTAGGGTCTGGCAATCATTTTTTTTTACTGAAATCATCTCTAATGATTGATTAACGAGCAGCTGTAAAAAATATCCAGGTATAGGAAATTCTATAAAAAACTGAGTGATGAGAAAATCTCAACATTTGCCTAATTTTACAGAATTGTAGAACGGATATACTTCAGTCACTCTTTGTCGTGTTGATAAACGTCATCTCTCAACAGTAATCTTCATTCAACAACGGTTACCTCTTAATAATAGTCACCTGTCTATAGCGGTCGCCAATAGATTACAAATTGTCTCTCAAAACCATGTATTGGAATAATAAATTTTAAAAAATTAAAGGCAGATGGCTTCGTATTACACAATACGTAAATCTTTAAATGAATTATACCTGTGTCAAAATTAGGATTTCATGTTTTCGTTTCAGTTTGGTAAATTTAATAAGCCGTTGGATTTATACTACGCACCCAAAGAAGAAGTAGTTCAAAAAGAAGTGACAACTAACGAAAGTTAATCTGTATTTATCTGCAATTAACATAACTTTATTTAGGAATTGATGTAATTAGCTTTTATATCCTTGATATAAAAATTATATTCCATATTCCATGTTTAATATCTTGATTACAATAATTATATCAAGTGTCCTGATTGTGATGACCAATTTTCAGCAAAAACACTAAGGCTTTAACCCATCTTTCAAAAAATCCTTCAAATTTTGATTCTTGATATTTCCACTCAAATCATGTCTAATGGTTCTTATAAGATCAATTGCAAAAGATTTTGCGTTAATTCTAAAGAA